>VMKM01004134.1:0-22056 GCA_008360985.2 Macquaria ambigua | reverse complement strand
GTCTCCTTCTCCTTGTCTTCTCCTTGTCTCCTCCTCTGTCTCCTTCTCCTTGTCTCCTCCTTGTCTCCTTCTCCTTGTCTCCTTCTCCTTGTCTCCTCCTTGTCTCCTTCTCCTTGTCTCCTTCTCCTTGTCTCCTCCTTGTCTCCTCCTCCTGTCTCCCCCCTGTCTCCTTCTTGTCTCCTCCTCTGTCTCCTCCTTATCTCCCCCCTGTCTCCTCCTTGTCTTCTCCACTGTCTCCTCCTCCCTGTCTCCTCCTCTGTGTTCTTGTCTCCTCCTCTGTCTCCTTCTCCCTGTCTCCTCCCTGTCTCCTCCTCCACGGTCTCCTCCTTGTCTCCTCCACTGTCTCCTCCTCCTGTCTCCTCCCTGTCTCCAGGTCAACAGTCTGTCTTCCAGCAGCAGAGACCGTTCGGACCCTCCCTCTCGGCTCTCTTCCCCCCCCACCCTCAGGGTCTCCTGGTGTCTCCCCACCCCAGTCTGACTCCTCAGGCCCCCCCTGCTCCTCCTCACCCGTTGTCCCTCCAGCCCTCCCAGCCTCGCCTCCTCCTCAACCCCCAGACCCAGCAACCACACCAGGGGACTTCCACCCAGACCCAGAGCCAGGCCGTCTTCCCCCAGAACCAGGACCAGGACCAGGATCAGGACAAGCACAGGCCTCTGCTCCTGGAGGAGCAGCCACTCCTCCTGCAGGAGCTTCTGGACCAGGAGCGCCAGGAGCAGCAGCAGCAAAAACAGATGCAGGCTCTGATCAGACATCAGTCCACCCCAGATTCTCTGTTACCCAACATGGGTAAGACCTGAACCCCGACAGACCCCGACAGACTTTAAATCTTGCTCCTGTTTACCTTTTGTGTTGGTGTCATCTGAGTTTTCTTCTTTTCAAAGAGCTTTAATTTGATGAGGCACTGTGTGTGTGTGTGTGTGTTCAGCAGACTATGACTCCATCTCTGACCCCATCATGAAGGCCAAGATGGTGGCTCTGAAGGGCATCAACAAGGTCATGACCCAGGGCAACCTGGGACTCAACCCCATGGTCATCAACAGGTATGCTGACCTCTGACCTGAGACAAGTTTCCCTGCCTGAAGCAGCTGATCCAGCAGGAGGAACAGGATACAGACCAGTAGAAAGTGTTTAAACTAGTGACAAATGAAGGTTAGGAAGCCACAGACGGAGAGTGACAGTGAAGCACAGAGGAATTAGATGAAGATTAATGATGAAGCTTCCTCAGTCTCATGTTACTGTCCACTTCTGATTCTTCAGAAGAAAGACATCATTTAATACAGACGTGATGCTGTAACCGTGGAAACAGCTGACAGAGATCAACGTCGGCCCGTGCAGGAGGACGTTCTGCAGAAATTTTGAATGTTGTTGAGATCTGACACGTCACAGATCAGTGAGGAGACCAACTGTCAGCAAAGTGTTGAAGTTGATCTTTCACAGTAGATCTGTAGTGAAGTGTTCAACATGTTGATCAGCAATTATTACTATTTAGTAACACGTAGCCTGAAGCCCACGTCTTTATTCAAGCACACACGTCACTTCCTTAACTCTTTCTGTGTCTTTCTGCATCAGGTTCCAGGTGGCTCCGGGGCCTCTGGCGGTCCCGGTGGCTCTGGTGGCCCCGGTGGTCCCGGGTCCAGAGGGGACTCCTCAGCCTCCACACTTGGTGGGAAAGGTGTGTAGAACCATAAGAGCATGCGTCATAATGAGAATAATCAGTTTTTTTCTGCAGCATTTAACAGTGTTACCTGCCTGTCTGGGAAACAAAGATGTGGCCTGTATTTGCTGAGTTTGGCTTCAAACAGGAAGTGTCTTCTCTTCCTGTCAGGACGGGAAGTTGAACCCCCAGCTGGTCCGACCCAACCCCCCCAACTTCGGCCCGGGCTTTGTCAGTGAGTATCAGAAAATCATCCCAACATGATCCGTTATCTTATTTCTTGTGTTTCAGTGTTTCCTGTCACGTGTTTGTCCAAAGCAGTCAACACAAACTGTCAGTGAAATTAGTGTTGAGGGACGTGATGATAGAAATCTTTATTTATTGAGAACAGATTAGAGATAGCAAGTAACATGTCTGCCTTAATTCAGATTTTAAATTAATATATAACAGAAGAGAATAACACCAAGAGTCAACATGAGAATAGACGCGTGGAGGGAACACAGAAAGTCATGTAGTAACGTTTGTATGTAAACCCGTACACCAGATGAAATAAAGGCTGTCGTGTTTCCTACAGACGAGTCTCAGCGGCGTCAGTACGAGGAGTGGCTGGGGGAGACGCAGCAGCTCCTGCAGATGCAGCAGCGCCTCCTGGAGGACCAGATCGCCGCTCACCGCAAGACCAAGAAATCTCTGTCAGCCAAACAGAGAACAGCCAAGAAGGCCGGCCGACCCTTCGCTGAGGAGGACGCCGCCCAGCTCCACCACATCACCGAGCAGCAGGGGGCGGTCCAGAAACAGCTGGAGCAGGTATGCACCACACCTGGGGCCTCATCTAGAACCGCTGTGTACAAAGATGAGATTTATAAAACAAACTTGACAGGAGAACGTGCACACCTGTACGGAAACTCTGATCCATGCATACAGACTGTTTTGGTGAAACAGGTGGTGAAGTAGGAAATTAAATCCAGATTCCATCCATTTCCTCCTTTTTAAAAGATTCTGGCTAACCCACATCCACATCTGTGATTTATTATTGAACTGTTATTGAGCTATTAAGTGCTGCTCAAATCCCAACAACAACAACAGGTTGTGTCAGGTGGCAGCTTCAGAAACACCTCACACATACAGGGTTTCCTGTTTGAATCAGCTGCTCACTGTAGTTTTTAGCAAACTAACAGGAGGAAACGGAGCATTAGTTGGGGACTATTTTCAGCAGCGGATGAATCCACATGTGGCGCTGTAGTGAGTATTTGGGCAGCAGGACGGTGTGTAAAGAAACTCCAGTGTGTGTGTTCATGGTGATGAAGCCTCACTGTGTTTAATAGTTTTTATTGATCAGGCTGTGATACACACAGAACCTGTTAGCAGAGACGCTCACTGCTGCTCTGAGACAGAGGGGGTGAGACAGACAGAGAGAGTGAGACAGAGGGGGTGAGACAGAGAGAGAGGGAGTGAGACAGAGTGAGACGGGGTGAGACAGAGTAAGACAGAGTGAGACAGAGGAGGTGAGACAGAGGGAGTGAGACAGAGGGGGTGACAGAGAGTAAGACAGAGGGGGTGAGACAGAGAGTGAGAGAGGGGGGTGAGACAGAGAGTGAGAGAGGGGGGTGAGACGGGGTGAGAGAGTGAGACAGGGAGTGAGACAGAGGGCGTAAGACGGGGGGGTGGGACGGGGTTTAGACAGAGAGTGAGACAGAGGGGGTGAGAGAGAGTGAGACAGAGGGAGTAAGACAGAGGGGGTGAGACAGAGAGTGAGACAGCGTATCAGCAGAGCTGCAGCAGGCAGACGTGACTCATCAGTGTGATGTTTGTGTTCAGATCCGGAAGCAGCAGAAGGATCATTCAGAGCTGATTGAGGACTACAGAACCAAACAGCAGCAGCAGAGAGCTCTGCAGCAACAACCACCAGCTGCCCCCCCCATGATGCCTGCAGGAGCGCCCCCCATCCCGCAGACCCTCCTCTCCCAGCCCATGGTGTCCATGCAGCCCCACCCGGGCGGCCCCACCCCAGCCTGTGTCCCAAACGTGCCCCCTGGTTGGACCACAGGGGGCGGAGCCCCGGGGGTGATGGGGCAGAGGATGCCACCTCAGATGCCTCCCGGCCTGCCTAACGCCCCCCAGGCTCCCCCACACGCCCAGACCCCCCCGGCCATGGTGCCCGGCCTCGCTGCTCCGACAGCGGGCTTCACTGCAGGTCCCCGAGGCCCCCCTGGTGGGCCCAACGGAGCAGCAGGGGACGGAGCCGCCCCATCTCGTCAGGTAACACACCTGGAATCAACCAGAACATTTCCACTGGAGGAGTCTTACTGTTACTGCTGTTAGTGAGGAAGATGTTCTGTCCTCCCTCTGCCTGAGCTGTGGAGCTGTTCCCCGTTGTGTTTATCTTGTATCTCTATCGGCTTTGTAGATGTTTTCTGAGGAAGGAAATGCAATCAGCATGTTTGTTAGAGCTCAAAGATTCACACACTGAGTTTTTATTTTCATTATGCAATAATCTGCCGCCAGTTTCCACCATTAATTGATTAATTGTTTAGTCTATAAAATGTCAGAAGACATCTTCAAATGTTGTGTTTAGTCAAGGCCCAGAAAGAGTTCACAGATCAGACAGGACAGCTGTAGACTATTTCAAATATATGAGAAACCCACCACAAAGGTTATTACTGTCAATACACAACGAGTCAGCCTTGTCAAAGAGTAAAGCTCGTTAGCCCACAGAGAACTCACCTCTGACTCCACCTGTCTCCACGACCTGCAGGTGAAGTTTGATGACAACAACCCGTTCAGCGAGGGTTTCCAGGAGAGAGAGAGGAGGGAGAGGCTGAGAGAGCAGCAGGAGAGGCAGAGGGTGCAGCTGATGCAGGAGGTAACACTGAACAGGAAGTAGAACCACAAACAGCTGTTAACCTGTGGGAACAGGAAGTAGAAACACACACAGCTGTTAATCTGTGGGAACAGGAAGCAGAAACCCACACAGCTGTTAATCTGTGGGAACAGGAAGTAGAAACACACACAGCTGTTAATCTGTGGGAACAGGAAGTAGAAACACACACAGCTGTTAATCTGTGGGAACAGGAAGTAGAAACACACACAGCAACACACACAGCTGTTAATCTGTGGGAACAGGAAGTAGAAACACAGACACAGATCTTCCTCTCCTCTCAGGTGGAGCGACATCGTGCTCTGCAGCAGAAACTGGAGCTGGAGCAGCAAGGCCTCCTTGGAGCCTCCCTGGGTCCTGGAGCCGGAGTAGCAGCCATGCCCCCATCTGGAGCTCTATCAGGGACTCAAGTCGGGCAAACACCTGGACCTGGAGATCCTGCTGGGTCAGTACCTGCCCCCGGAGGGGACAGTCTCTCCCAGATGCCCTTCTTCAGCTCTGAGCTGCCCCAGGACTTCCTGCAGTCCCCCCCAGCCTCCAGACCTCCACCACAGCACCAGGGCCAGGCGGGGGTGCCATTCCCCCAGCAGACAGGCCTCCACCAGGGCTTCACAGGAGGACCCCTGCACCCTGGAGCTCACCCAGCTCCAAGTCTACTGCCTGCCCTGCCTGGGCCCCCCATGGATTTGGCTCCTTCCAACCTCCAGACCAGACCAAAGCTCTCAGGCCCCGCGGGGCCCTCAGCCCAGGGACAGGTAGGGCCAGCTGGGATAGGAGCAGCAGGAATGACCCCCTCCCATCCTGGAGGTCAGGCTCATCGATTTGGACACGACTCCTCCTCTTCCTCCCCCTCTACCCCCTTCCCCCCCTCCTTCCCCTGCTCCTCCTCTGGAGGCCCCGCCTCCCTCATCCAGCTCTACTCTGACATCATCCCCGACGACAAACCAAAGAAGAAGAGGGGCAGGAAGAGGGACGGAGACGACACCGCAGGCGGAGGAGGAGCCAGGACGCCGCTGTCCTCGCACTCTGATGACATCACAGCCCCGCCCACTCCAGCTGTCTCTGACACTTCCTGCTCCACGCCCACTCGGGGCAACATGGACCAATCAGATCTGTCTTTCTCTCTAAGCTCCTCCCTCTGCGGTCTGGCTCCATCGTCAGAGTTAGAGAGGCAGCTGTCCGTCATCTCTGCAGCCCAGCAGAGAGGCTCCATTCTGGGCACGGAGTCTCTGAGAGGTCCCCTGTCTGCAGCTCGTCTGGAGGTCAAGGTCAGGAGTTTTACTAAACTGTAGTAGTATTTTCATAGTATTTGTTGCAGTTGTACTGTAGTATATTGGCAGCTCAGGTTTTTAGTATTTTGTGTCCTCTGCTTCCCTGCAGGAAGAGCGTGAGGAGGGAGGAGGGTGCGGCGGAGGCGTGGTGAAGATGGAGGAGGGCGGGGTTGAGGGATTCTTCTCCCCCTCTCCTCTCCACGGGGGAGGTAAAGACGGAGACGGGGGGAAGGAGCTGCTTAGACACCTGTTGAAGGATAAGACTTCCCCGGCCACCACGCCGTCACCCACCGCCCAGGCCCTGCCCACTGCCCGCTGCCAGCTGTCCAATGAGAGCGTCCGGTCCGAGGAGGAGGACAGGCCTGGTTCCCATGGCAACGTGGTGAGGAAGGGGAACTTTCATACTTACTTTTTTTCACTGTTCACACAGAACAACACATTAACAGACTGATAATCGCAGTCCAGCACGCCTCTCAGATCCATTTTACATATTGATTTCATATATTGTCTTTTAACTTCCTGTCTACACAGGAAGTGGGACTGTCACACTGTTAGACAGTCCACGTGGCCTTATTATTGTGTAACAAGCTAATTATTCCAGATTATATTACCAATAACATATATATTAAATGACATATTTGGGTGAAAGATGTTTTAATCGTCAGCTTCCAGACCAACAAAGTAAAAGTCGCATGTAGAGCATCAGATTATTGATCACAAAGGCAGCGTGTTGGACTTTGAATCATTCTAGATTGTAACGTGATTGTAACTGTTTGCAGTTAAACAAATATTGCACTAAAAGTTCGTCCATACGTTGATAAATAAAACCCAAACACTCACACAATTTATAGACCTGAAATGAGAAGCCAGATTTCAAAGCTACTCCAGAGCTTCACATGACGCTGCACTAGTGTAAATAAACCTAAAACGATGGACAGGTAAATTAGACCACATTTGAATTCATGGAAAGCTTGATATCTCTCCTGCTTGCCTTTAAGAAAAATACATTAGAATTTATTATGAATGATGGTGTATTATTAAACCAGTTAAAGTCCAGTTTACACAGTTACCGTGGTGACCTCTGTCCTCCTCCAGGTGATGATGGACAGTCCAGGTCCAGGTCCAGATCTCTTGGACTCCTCCAGCAGGAAGAAGACTCAGCGCTGTAAGAGACTCACTCGGCCGGAGAAAGACCGAGCTCCTCCCAAAAACAAGAGGAGGAAGAAAGAGGAGGAGGAGGAGAAGACACTCCACTCCTCCACCTCCTCCTCTGACCCGCTGATGGCACACCTCACACAGGTAGACCAACAACACCTCCTTCCTTCCTTGTCTGGTACCTTGTTTGTCTCCTCCGGAGCTGGACAGTCCGTTTACTTCCTTCACTGCTTTTCAAAATATTGTGAACTAAACTGAAATCTAACTCACATCTTCTAAATAAATCATTTTACTTCATCTGGTAGTTATTTTCTCAATTAATGAATGATTCGTTTATTAATAAAATGTCAGAAAATAGTAAGAAATGTCGTTCAGTGTCTCAGAGTCTGCGGTCATGGTTCAGGTTCAATTCACTGTGATAGAAAACAGATGTGACACACTGGAGAAAGTGACACCAGAGGATGTTCAAAGGATTCATTGATTATTTGAAGAGTTGCTGATTAATTTTCTGTGATTGGCTTTTCCTCTGAGCTGTTGGACACCAAAACATTTTACTGCTAAAACTTGTTTAGAATGCAGGTAATTTAGTCCTTCCTCCTCTGGTCTGCAGTCTTCAGTGCTGTTATTGACAGCTGATTATCAGTATTGATTATTGATTACTGGCCCCCCCCCAGCTGTCAGTGCTGCCCCTCATGGAGCCGGTTCTGGGGGTGGACCTGAGTCTATTCCCCCCATACGGCAGCTCCTCTCTGGGCAGAGACTCCAGACTGAGCGGCTCCTTCGGTAACGCCTGCCTGGACGGAGTCACCGACTACTACTCCCAGCTCATATACAAGGTACTGCTCATTTACCATTCACTACTGCAGTACTGCTGCTGTGACACCGGCCTGCTACACTAAATCCACTTTTCATTTCACTGCAGAATAACCTCAGTAACCCCCCCACACCTCCGGCCTCCCTGCCCCCCACCCCCCCGCCTGTCGCCAGGCAGAAACTAGTGAACGGCTTCGCCACGACGGAGGAGCTGTCCAGGAAGGACATCACCGAGCAGGACGGTAAGAAAACAAACATTCTGTTGTTCAGCTTTGTCAGCCGTCCGCAGACTTTTGGCCATATAGTGTCTCACAAAAACCTGAAAATTAGAGGAACAACTGCTGCAGCTGATGTTTGTTTTCTTTCAGTGAAAGGTGTGAAGGGGGAGGGGGTTCTGGCTCTAAACCACGCCTCCAAGACTGTAGATGTCCCCGCCTCCCTGCCGACCCCGCCCCACAACAACCAGGAGGAGCTCAGGTAAACTCCGCCCATTGAGATGTCACAGCTCCACCTGTCCTGATTAAAACCCAAACACTCCTGAAAATGAAATCTTGGAAAGTTAAAGATGTAGAAGGAAATTATTCTAAAAAGATGAACGTGGACAGGAGTTTGAGTCGCATCTTCTTCTGTTGCACTGACGCGTCTTTCTTCTTCGTGTGTTTTCCTCCACAGGGTCCAGGGCTTGTCGGAGCGCGACAGTCCGGACGGCTTCGTCCCGTCATCGTCTCCAGAGAGCGTGGCGGACATGGAGGTCAGCAGGTACCCCGACCTCTCCTTCATCAAACTGGAGCCGCCCTCGCCCTGCCCGTCGCCTACAATACCCATCATGCCCTGCGCCTGGGGAAAAGGTCAGTCATCAGCTGCGTGAAAATGCTCCAGATATACTGGTTTTTAAGAGGTTTGTGTTTGTTTCCTGCTCAGTGAGACCAGGATCACAAGCTGGAGGTGCAGCTGTAAAGAAGTCCTGACAAGTTGTTCACTGTGTGTGTGTGTGTGTGTGTCCAGGCTCTGCTGTGAAACAGGAAGTGAAGTCGGAGCCTAACCATCAGGGTCCTCCCTCCTGCTCTAACACAGACCTGGTTACCATAGCGATAACCCTGAACCCTGTTGCAGCTCAGGTAAACATCGCTCTCTCTGTATGTTGAGTCATCAGTAACCCCTCCCTCCTGATGACATCACTGTGACTGTGTTTTACAGAACGTTGCAGGTGTGATGGCAGCAGTGGCGGAGCTGCTGCGGGTCCCCGTCCCTGCCGACTACCAGCTGAGCCGACCCGCGGGCCCCGAGCACAGCTCTCTGGCCCTGCTGGCTGGAGTCCGAGTGCCGCTGACGCAGGTAGGAGAGAAGATACTGCATGTACATGTACTTCATGGTTTACATGACACAATTATTAAAACTATACATGCACTGTATGACAATCCTAATGCTAGGATTCAAATCAAAAGCTTTTTATCAAATAGTTTTACCCTAGAAAGAGGTTCGAGACAGGGTTGCATGGTCCCCGCTACTCTTTGCATTATACGTATTTGGAACCATTAGCTCAACACATCGGACAAAACAAAGATATCAGGGGAATTACTATCAAAGGGACGGCGCATAAATTGGCCTGTTATGCGGACGACATTTTGATCTATCTATGTAGGGCTTTACCTAAATTGATGCTATCATTTGAACAATATGGTAGGTTATCAGGGTATAAGATCCACATAGGTAAAATCCAGATACTCTCATATAATTATAGCCCACCAGGAGAAACTGAAAGCAGGTACCCCCTGGCATGGCAAACGGAGTCTCTTAAATATTTGGGCATCAACATACCAAAAGATCCTGCAAAACTATCAGATTGTAACTATCTACCTATACATACAAATATTAAGGAAGACAGCAAGATGGAACTTCCTTTCTTTAGTCTCAGCTCAAGGATTGAATCAGTTAAAATTTAATATGTTGCCCAGACTGTTACATCTATTTCAGACCCTACTAATAGAGATTAACCAAAACCAATTCACTGAATGGGACAAATTGTTGTCAAGATATATATGGCAAGGAAAAAGACCTAGGGTCCGTCTCAAAACTTTGCAATTAGCCGAAGGAAAAGGGGGACGGGGCTTACCTTCTCTCAGAGAGTATTATTTTGCAGCACAGATCAGCCATAATATTGTGACCACTGACTGGTCATAATGGAGGAACACTGATTGTCTCGTTACAATGGCACCTGTCATGTATGTATGTATGTATGTATGTATGTATGTCTGTATGTCTGTATGTATGTATGTATGTAATCTCTGACAGGTGCCATTGTAACGAGACAATCAATGTTCCTCCATTATGACCAGTCAGTGGTCATAATGTTATGGCTGATCTGTGTGTGTGTATATATATATATAGATATATATATATATAGATATAGATAGATAACATTGAAGAGGGGGTACCTTCCATTCCCATACAGGCAATCATAGCTGATAACAACCTACAAAGTCAGATAAATACTATGGATAACCCATGGGTGAAATGGACTCTTAAAATATGGAAAACTATTGTAAAAGAATATAAACTAGAGGGAGATATTGTAAATCTTAAATGGTTGGCATATGACTCAGATTTTACACCTAATAAACTGGACACTAGGTTTAAGGATTGGACAGCCAAAGGAATGCCAGCTCTATGCACTGTAATGAAAGAAGGAACACTGCCCAGTTTTGAAATACTTACAGAAAAATACTTTTTAGAAAAACAAGATTTTTATCGGTATCTGCAGATGCGGCACCAAGTTAACACAAAGGTGGAAAATGTAACCGAGGCAGGTACATGTTTGATAGAATTATTTAAAAAAGCATACAATTCAGATACGAGTGGTAGAATTATTTCATGCATGTATAAGGGTCTGTCGGATCTTAAAACAAATTCAACCTCACATATTAAAACAAAATGGGAGAAGGAAGGAGGGATAATTATATCTGAGGAAGAATGGTTAACAATATGGAGGTACCAATGGAAGGTGTACCAGTTCTCAGAAGTGGAGAGAGTTTGGTTGGAAAAGCTTGATATGGTATTTTATTACTCCCTCTCAGAAATCCCACTGTCAGAATAACCCCGTTTGCTGGAGAAACTGTGGAAACCAAAATGCGAATCACTACCATATGTTCTGGGATTGCCCAGTTATCAAGAAGTATTGGAGACAGATACACAGTGCCCTACAAGATATTTTTAAATGTGAAATACCCTTAGAGAGTAAGACTATATATTTTGGGTACATACCTCAAGAATGGTTGAATAGAGATAAATATTTAATGAATATACTGCTGGTGGCTGGTAAAAAGAATATTACCAGAAAGTGGTTGTCAAAGGAGAGCCCAACTTTGGATGCATGGATGGACATTACGATGGACATTTACAGGATGGAAAGAATAACAGCATTTGTTAGACATAGATTGGAACAGTTTGCTTCACAATGGGAAAGCTGGGTGGACTATGTAACACCCCATAGGCCTGATTTTGTTTTCACAGATGGATTATGCTATAAAGAAAAGATCACTCCCAAATTGTACATAGTTGTTTTCCTATGTATGTGTGTTATGAAAAAAAAGAAATATACAACAGTGTGTGTTGTTTGATGTGTGTGCAGGGTTCAACAGGAAGCCGACAGCAGAGACCTCCACCTGCTGCAGGAAACACCGGTCTGTTCACACACACACACACACACACTTTTTCCGTCCTGTTTTATTTCCTCGTCTGTCCTTCGTCCTCCGTGATGTTTAGTTGTGTTTTTATTGTCTCTATATTCTGTGTGTGTGTGTGTGTGTGTGTGTGTGTGTTGCCTCCAGGTGTCAGAATGGACTACATCCAACATGCCGGCTCTGCTGCTGCCAGGCCTCACTGTTGCAGCTACTGCAAAGTGCTGCTGGGAAGTGGTGTCCGCATCGTGAAGGAGCTCAAACAGGTTGGACACAGTAGACAACTGATTAACACTTAGAGTGAAACAACAAAGATGGCAGACAGGAAGTCATTGTGTGTGTGTGTGTGTGTGTGTGTGTGTGTGTGTGTGTGTGTTACAGGAGGGTCAGTCCAGACCAGGGTCCAGCCTGGTGTTCTGCAGTCCAAACTGTTCTGCACTCTACACATCTGACCTACAGAACCGAACAGCTGGAAAAGAGGTGAGAGATCAGATCAAATCAGATGATTGGTTATTGATTGGGAGAAGCAGCACCATCATGGAGATCAGCGGTCTTAAGGGGGGCAGTTTAAATCAGCGCTGTCTCTTCTGCACAGTAGCTGGACTTGTGAGACGCATTAAAAACAGAATGTATTAAATCTGAGCAGCAGAGGTCACAATATCCTGACTTTTAGTCCAAAAACACTGAATCCTTCATTTTCCATAATGCAACTGGAGACCACCTAATAAACAGACGTCTTTCAGACTCCTCCCCTCGATTTGTAGACTCCAAACATGATGACATCACTATGACATTTTTTTACACCTCACTCCTGGGGAGCCTACAGGTTCAGTTGTTAGATGATGTCATGGTGTGCAGTTGATGACATCATAACATCTGTCCGTCTGTCTGTCTGTCTGTCTGTCCTCAGTCTGCAGACCCCGTCCTGGTGTCTGGCTCTGAGCGCCCCCCTCCCAGCAGAGTGCAGCACCAGTACACCAACAACATGTCCTCCATTGCCGTGCACTCCCTCCTCCACACTCCCTCCGCACCTCCCCCCACCTCCTCCTCCTCCCCACCACTCTCCTTCCCCCCCGCCTTCGCTATCACCATGGAGACCCAGCCCCGCATGGACAGCCTCAAGGTGGGTGTGGTTACTGACTAAATGATCAAAGGTAATAGCTGATCGGCCAATCGATTGATTTGATGATTTACTGAATCGCTGAATGGTTAACAGGTGAAGGTGAAGTTGAAGCCCCGCCCCCGGGCGGTCCCAGGTGGAGAGGACGCTCTGTCGTCTCGCCATGGGAAGAGGATGAAGAGTTCCCGCTGGAGACGCTGGAGCCTTAGCATCACACTGAGCAGGTTAGCATGTTAGCATCACACTGAGCAGGTTAGCCTGTTAGCATCACACTGAGCAGGTTAGCATGTTAGCATCACACTGAGCAGGTTAGCCTGTTAGCATTACACTGAGACGGTTAGCATGTTAGCATCACACTGAGCAGGTTAGCCTGTTAGCATCACACTGAGCATGTTAGCATCACACTATGTCTGTCTTTTTATCCAGGGGCCCTTGCAGCCCTAACAAGGAGGTTGCCAAGCCAACAGAGGAGGAAGTGGATGTGCTGTTGAAGAAGTTGGGGGCGTGTCTTCGTCCTGACCTGTCACCCAAAGACCAACGGAGGTGCTGCTTCTGTAACCAGCAGGGAGATGGACAGACAGATGGACCAGCCAGACTGCTGAACCTGGACCTGGACCTGTGGGTGAGTCTACTGGGCTCCACTCAGGTCTATTAATCTTTAGTCTGGACCTGCAGAGTCTCTGATGATAGCCTGGACCAGGAGAGTCAGAACCAGATCTAACTGAACAGAATCAACTCTGTTAACCTGTCTGTGTCTCTGTGTCTCAGGTCCACCTGAACTGTGCTCTGTGGTCCAGTGAGGTGTATGAGACTCAGGCCGGCGCCCTGATCAACGTGGAGCTGGCTCTGAGACGAGGCCTGACTCTACGCTGCGCTCACTGTCAGCAGACTGGAGCCACGAGCGGCTGCAACCGCCTCCGCTGCACCAACACCTACCACTTCACCTGCGCACTGCAGGCCCACTGCACCTTCTTCAAGGTACCACACTGTACACACACACTGTACACACACACTGTGAAACACACTGTAAAAACACACACTGTAAAACACTGTCAGACAGTTTAAGTTGGAGACACAAACACACAGCTCTTGACTCTTGAGTGTAGCTGCACACAATAGACATTCACGTTAATACACACACACACACACACACACACACACACACACACACACACACACACACACACACACAGATTGACCTGCCTCAGCTGAGGTGAACACACGCACCTGTTCAGACTCCGTCACACACACTCAGCTCTCTCTCCTCCAGGATAAGACAATGCTCTGTCACCTCCATAAGCCCAGGACGGTTCCTCTCAGTGGGGACAGGTCCTCCAGCTGCTCCCCCTCCTCCACTCCAGGGCCGACCCCTGACCCCGTGGCAGCGGCGGTCTGTGACCCGTACGAGACTGAGCTGCGGTGCTTTGCTGTGTTTCGGCGGGTGTTCGTGCAGCGGGACGAGGCGCGGCAGATCGCCGCCGTGGTGCAGCGCGGCGAGCGGCAGCACACCTTCCGGGTCGGCAGCCTGCTGTTCCGCACCATCGGCAGGCTCCTCCCACAGCAGATGAACGCCTTCCACAACAAGACCTCCATCTTCCCCATTGGTTACCACGCCAACCGCATCTACTGGAGCATGCGCCACAGCAACAGGTAAACCTCCACCAACTGCGGAATGACGATTCAGCTTCTGTCTGCTGCTGAGATCAGAACTCTGTCTCCCATGATGCTTTGCTTCTGTGCAGGGTTGTCTGTCTGCTGATGGTATTTTTCCTCTGCAGTCTCTTGATTATTATTCAGAATCCATTTGAGAATAATGTCAGGTCCTCTCTGGGTGTAACAGACTAACTCATGAAGATGATCTCTGCACACAGTTCATTCTGAATGAAACCTGTTGGTCACATGGACGTGTGACTGTGGTGGAGTCAGTTTCAGTTTGGGTGAAGTGAGCTCGTCTCTCCACTTTACCACAAATGAGAAGATTTTTACCAAAACTGCAGAGATGATCTCTCCTCTCTGATTGGTCTGCAGAACACAGTGTTTCATTGATTGATCGATAGGTTTCTGGGATGTTTGAACTTTGATATCGTTTTACTGAGCGAGACGTCCTCCTGCCTCTACAGACGCTGTAAGTACATGTGCTGCATCGAGGAGCAGGAGGGCCAGCCGCTGTTTAAAGTGAAGGTGGTGGAGAAGGGATACGATGACCTCATACTGACCGGACCAACACCTAAAGGTAAACATCACCTGTGTAAACAGGAAGTGAAACCAAAGTACCTCCAAGCTGTACTTAAGTGCAGTACTTAAAGTAAATGTCATCCTCTGTGTCTGTCTGTCTGCTTGTCTGTCTGCCTGTCTGTCTCCAGCTGTGTGGGACCAGATACTGGAACCAGTATCACAGATGAGATCCTCCAGTGGGACTCTGAAGCTATTCCCAGCATACCTGAAAGGAGAAGATCTGTTTGGTCTGACCACGTCTGCAGTGACCAGGATCATCGAGTCTGTACGTCACGCACACACATGCACACGCACACACACACACACATTCAGACATTCAATCCAGACTCATACTGACCCTCTGATCTGTGTGTGTAGTTGCCAGGTGTGGAGACCTGTGAGCGTTACACCTTTCGTTATGGCAGGAACCCTCTTATGGAGTGGCCTCTGGCCTTCAACCCGTCTGGATCGGCCCGCTCTGAACCCAAAGTCGGCCAAACCAAGAGGTAACACACCACACACACTTATATACTGACACACACACTTTTTCTTTCCAATAAAGATTTAAGTGAAAAAGAAGTATGGGGGGTCCTGTGGGGTCTCAGAGTCGGCGTGGACTGATAGATTTGATAAAATGTATGTGGACTGTCCTGAACTCTGTCTCTCTGCGTCAGACCGAACCTGTTGACCAGCATCGCTCCCAGGTGTCAGGGCTCGGTGGGCTCCATCGTGGGTCTTGTGCCCGGCGTCATCTCTCTTTCTCCGGGCGAGTCTGTGGCCGGAGCTCACCAGGGCCGCCACTCCAAGTCGTCCCAGTACAGACGCATGAAGGCCGACTGGAAGACCAACGTCTACCTGGCCCGCTCTCGCATCCAGGTGAGACACCTGGACCCCAGACTGAACACATGACTGCTGACTGAAGGACTGGTCACTGACAGACTGAGTGTGTGTGTGTGTGTGTGTGTGTGTGTGTGTGTGTGTGTGTGTGTGTGTGTGTGTGTGCGCGTGCAGGGTCTGGGTCTGTATGCTGCCAGAGACATTGAGAAGTGCACCATGGTCATCGAGTACATCGGCACCATCATCAGGAGTGAAGTAGCCAATCGCAAGGAGAGGCTGTACGAGTCACAGGTAACACACGCACACACACACACACACACACACACACACACACGTACAGAAGACGTTCTGAATGATTTAAATCAGCAGGTTCTCAGCTGGACTCTGGTCCTTGTATCATGCCGTCATTGTAGTAAAACCCACAAGCCTGGACTTTGCATGAGTTTATAAAACAGTTACAACAAAGGATGAAAATAAGACGACCCTGATTATCAGACTCTTCCAAGAGAAAAAGGCTTTTTGAAGATGAGAAACTCTTCATCAGTGTTGTAAAGTTCCCCAGAAACATTCTTTATTAAAAGTAAAACATGAAATTAAAGCAGGTCAGAAATCAGCCGTCACAGCTCTCTCTCTCCTGTCAGTGGGTTTCTCTGTTAACATGTTTCAGACTCTTTCTGTCCTCCTCCTCCTCCTCCTCCTCCTCCTCCTCCTCATTGTCACTGGTGCCTCTCAGCTGTATTCAGTGTTTCTGCAGTAAAGAACTGAACTAACTCAGCCCTTTAATGCTGACTGACTCTAACAGACAAGAAGAAACTGGTTAGCTTAGCATCACAAAGGCTACAAACAACCCATAATGCATCACTGTCTGTGTCACAGAGTGTCCTGAACATGTGATTGCCTCGTCCCCCTTTTCCAAACGCAGTGTCCAGAAAAGAAGTGATATATATTCAGTCCAGTATGGTAATGAAGTGATCAATAATAAATCATACAGCAGAAATCAAAAGAGAAAAGGAGAAATAATGAGACAAGTGTTGCTTTTCCATTTCATGATGTTTTATATTTATTAGGAACCAGTAACAAATGTAGCTCAGTTAAGATCTCTGTTGATCAAAGTGGTGTCTGTGTCGAGCAGGATCAATGAGCAGAGTCCAGCCTTTAGTCCAGGTCCTAACATGTCTCCTCTTCAGCTGTGACCTCTGACCCCCGACCCCCACCATCAGCCTTCTCCTCAAATAACTGACCTTTAAACTTTCACTGTGAATCTCAACCCAGCTTCTACTTGTGTGTGTGTGTGTGTGTGTGTGTGTGCAGAACCGCGGTGTGTACATGTTCCGGATCGACAACGACTTTGTGATCGACGCCACCATCACTGGAGGGCCGGCCAGGTGAGAACACCTCAAACTGGTTTCAGATATCACCTGAGCTCAAAGGCCCACTTACTGGCTTTGTTCAGCTTTCAGCCCTCACCTCATGGTTTTCTATAGCAGCTGCAGCCTGAAGTGTGAACTTGAGGTCACATGATAACAGGTTTGAGCAGCACCTGTTCTTCTGTGTTCCTGTCGTGTAAGTGGACCCGCCCTCTGTCTGTGATTGACAGGTACATCAACCACTCGTGTGCTCCCAACTGCATCACAGAGGTGGTCAGCGTGGAGAAGGAGAACAAGATCATCATCAGCTCCTGCAGACGCATCCAGAGAGGAGAGGAGGTACCTGTCTGTCTGTCTGCCTGTCTGTCTGTCTGTCTGTCTCTGTCTGACTGTCTCTCTCTCTCTCTCTCTGTCTCTCTGTCTCTGTCTCTGTCTGTCTGTCTGACTCTGACTGTCTGACTGACTGACTGACTGACTGTCTATGTGTCTCTGTCTGTCTGACTCAATGGTAAATGAATGAATGGTAATTTAACACATCTCCCTGCCTGTCTGTCTCTCTGTCTCTCTCTCTCTGCCTGTCTGTCTCTCTCTCTCTGTGCCTGTCTCTCTCTCTGTCTGTCTCTCTCTGTGCCTGTCTCTCTCTCTGCCTGTCTGTCTCTCTCTCTGCCTGTCTGTCTCTCAGCTGTCTTATGACTACAAGTTCGACCTGGAGGACGATCAACATAAGATCCCGTGTCACTGTGGAGCCGTCAACTGCCGCAAATGGATGAACTGAACACACACACACACACACACACACACACTGTGGCAGCTCTCTCTCTCTCTCTGTGCTGAAGCTGGATGTCGATCGCCCGTCACTCAGTGGGCGGAGCTACACTTCATATCAGAAGTTGATAGATTAATAATAAAACTGATCACAGATTTGATCAGACATAATAATGATGGGGGGTTTGATTGACATAAATATATCGGGTGGGCGGGGCTAACGATGGACAGGTGAGGGGGCGGGGCTTATGACGAGGCTGGTCCTCTGTGTGTATATTGAGTGTAAAAATGACCACAGATGTAAATGTTAGTGTAAACGCCACTGAAATAACAGACTGTCGTCGTCCTCAGAGGGGGGGGTATTAACTTGCACTAAAAAACAAAACAACAAAAACAAAGAGATAAATTCCCAGAGAAACATACTTGATTCCTCCTCCTCCTCCTCCTCCCTGTGTTTTGTTAATTTGCTGTAACATAAGAGATTTTTTTCTTTTTGTATTTATTACTGAATGAAGCTATTTTCTAAATCCACGGTGAGTTCAAGGTCCGGAGTCACAGCGTGTAAATATCTGTATCATAAATTTAAAAGACAAAGTTTAGACATCACTCCACCGTGAGCTACCTTAACATCCTCATCCTCACCTTCATCACCTGCCAATCAGAGCGATTTAAATAAAGTTTCATTGTTTCTGTTTCCTGTCCCGGTGCTGGAGGCGGTGCGTTCTGATTGGACAAAGACTGTGAACAGACTAAATGCTTCCTGAGTGTCGGGCAGGTTTCACTGCGGCCTTCATCTGACTTCAGTTTCTTTGTGTTTTTTTTCACCCAGCATTTTGGCTGCAGGTGTCTGTGTTTTTAGGTTGTTTTGTGTTTTTTCACTTTGTGTTGTGGAGCTCAGAGTCCTGCTGCCGTGTACATACGAGGTTTCACCAGGACTCTGCTGATGTGTACAGGTAGACGACATAAAGCCTTGTTTTTGTTTTTTATTATTGGATGTAAACCGAGTGATGATGATGATGTTTTTTGTTTTTGGGAAAAATGTGGAATCTGATTTAGAATCATTTACAGAAAATAAAATATTTTACATCTTAAAGAAACATCACTGTGCTCTTTATTACTGTGTGTGTGGGGGGGGGGGGGCTGGGGGGCTGGGCGGCTGGGCTTGTGTTGCTATCTTTGTGAGGACCAGGTTTAAACCATCATAGTGAGGACATGATCTGAGGTCAGGTTAGTGCAGTACAATCCAATACTTACACAGTATTTTAATTATCTTCCCCAAAAACATATATACATACTGTATGTACTGTTGTTTTTTCTCCCATGACTCCAACGAGGACTCACTGCTTGTACATCTCAGCTGACACCACAGGGGGCGCTACTGAGTCAGTGACTAAATGAGGAAGTGCTCAGTCCTTCAGTTCAGAGCAGAAAGAAGAAAGCAGGTGAGTGTTCATCAACATTATCATTATTTTACAGTCAGACTGTAAACTGTGAGTTTGAATTAACTTTATTAAAACTAACAGGAAGCTGCTCAGTGAGCTCACAGTAAACTACATACATGTAGTCCAACGTCTCTGAAACATTACAGATGCAGATTCAGTAAAACTCATACAAACTGCAGATTTCCTTCTCTTCAATCTTTATTGGCAGAAGATTTTCAGCATTAAACAATAACAAGAAACTTTCCACCCTTCCTGCCTGTTGATTCACAGAAACAGACACAGCAGCAGTGCAGCTGGTGGAGTCGCTCATGGACAATAAAGTGCATTTAAAAACGTGCCTTTCACCCTGACGATGCTGAATATTAATGTTGACAGCTAATGCCACAGTGCTACAGGTAAACCAAGTTCTTCTTCACCTGGGCGTCTGCCGGTCTGATCGCGTGATTGGCTGCCGCAGCGTGACGTCGGGATTGGTTTCTGAATCCTTTTCAACTTTTCGCCGATTGTGTCTGAATTCCGCCTCAAAAGCTCCACATGTCTTCACTCAACAGTCTATCAGCTTTGCTTCTGTTGAACCTTTCAGATTAAAAGCTCAGTTGTTTGGTTTCTCTCAGAGACAGAAACAGGAGGGAGTAAAAGTCATTTTAGATCTAGTCTGAACTATTTTCTGTGAGGGATTATTGATTATTAACCTTCCTCTGATGTTTGCTGTGTCTCTGGTGTTCCTGCTTTAGACTGACTTAAGATGAGTGATTTGGAGGAAGAGGAGGACAGATCAGAGTCTCCAGGATCCAGCTGTCTGTCTATGAAGAGTCTCAAGCGGTCTAAAAGAAAACCTCCAGACTTCAGTAATGAACCTGGACCCTCAGACACAAAGTAAGACTGTTTCTGTGCTTAACAGATATGAGTAGGATTGATCCAGTATTAAATCTACATACTGAATCGAAATCTCGTTTAAATCGGTTCAGCTTTGAACATTTAAATAAATAAATTAAGATGTACTTAGATGGACTCCACAATTAATGAAGAAACCAACAAACCAGCAGACATAAAAAAAAACATATAAAAACAAAGTATGTAGAAACAGCAGCATAAATCCTAAAAACTGCATTAAACCAGCAGCGTAAACGCTAAAACATGCAGCATAAAGACATGTATGCTCAACACCCAGACATTTATCTATCACACATACACCAGTGTTCCATGGCACCTGTCATTTCATGGTGTTTAAAGTCCTGATACATGCGGCAGTAAATGAGTAGCTAATTGGGACTGTGCCAAGTGATAAATTAACAATATTCAGCATTGAAGGTCCTAGAAATGGCCAGAGGTCTTTAAAACGTTGAGCTGGAAGAAGGTCAAGGAGACAGGTAGTTGGCTTTGAAGCTCAAACCAGTTTAGATAATGTCTCAAGAGAGAGAGACTTAAAATTTGTAAGAACTGAGACTAGCTGGGATTCAGCATGTTAGTATTGTACGACCGATTCTGCAGAGGTAGCTGGAGATGAAGTCATTTCTTATCGTATCTCATCTATTTTGCTACCGAAAAAAATCTAAGAAATCATGAACCGAAAAGAATGAGCAGTTGACAGACGGCTGCTTTTGAGTAAGTTTAGCTACATTATCAAAAAGAAATCTACGATTGTCCGTATTGTTACTAATTAAGTGAGAGAAATAAGCTGTTTTTCCTGCAGACAGAGCACGCTTGTAGTTCAGTACACTCTCTCTCATGCCATGCGAGGTAAAAAAGTTCCAGTTTTGATTTACACCATCTGTGTTCTTCTACAGGCCTGCTTAAGAGCACGTGTTTCATCTGTAAACCAGGGCGTACACTTTGTTGACTCTGTATTTATGGTAGAAAAAGGTGCAAGTGAATCTAGAAGGGTAGAAAGGGCTGTGTTTAAGTCACTAGTACAATTTTCAACAGGCTCTGTTGCTGTCGTGAAAGGAGCCAAGACTGCAGGTAAATGTTTACTGAGTGCAGTTAAAGTTGCCGGGGCAATGTGGCGAGTAGTAAAAATATTAGTGCCAACATTAGAAGAACAGGCTAGTGTTTCTTCAAATTTAATTCAAAAAGTGGTCAGACACCGTAGATTAGACTGAAGAAACATCCAGGGCAGACCCACCTTTAGGGTGTTATCACTGATATGAGTAGGTTCATGTACAAACTGAGTGAAACCAAAAGTATCAATAAGTGCCAAAAAGACTTTACTTAGATGGTCGTAAACTTTATTTAAGTGAGTAATAAGATCTGAGATAAAATCACCAAATTCCTGAATTGGGCGTAAGGGCCAGGTGGTCTATAGAGTACCACAAGGTGGAATCCATTTCACGGGACAATGGTTATTATTATCATGTTGTGCCACTCTGCACCATCCAGACAACAATATAATTTCAGTTTCTTCATTGGTTGAACTGTTGTTGTCATGCATCACTGTGATTGTATTGTGTATTGTGAGAGTATTTGTTTGTGCTGGTCGTTGCACTGGTGTCGTATCAGCTTTCTGTTATCTAATCATCTAGACAGTGTTGGTAAAATGTTTTGCTACAGTAATCCATGAAAGGTTTTTCATTTAAAAAGAAATGTCTTCATCTCCACAGAGAGAGGAAGAGGAGTCATGTTTCTGAGGAGGAGCAGCCGTCCTGCTGTACTTTGTGTCAGGACGTCCTGAAGGATCCAGTCTCTACCAGCTGTGGACACTGGTTCTGCAGACAGTGCATCACCTCATACTGGGACCAGTCTGCTTCATCAGGAGACTCCTCCTGTCCCCAGTGTGGAGAAAGATCCAGAACAAGACCTGGACTGCAGACAACCAGTCAGACCAGCACTGTACAAAGTAAGACTGAACATCTGTCTGCTGAT
>VMKM01004133.1:0-22064 GCA_008360985.2 Macquaria ambigua | reverse complement strand
CTCACACTCTCTCTGTCACACTCACTCACTCACTCACACTCTCTCTCTCACTCTCTCTCTACACACTCTCTCTCTCTCTCACTCTCTCTCTCTCTACACACACTCTCTCTCTCTCTCACTCTCTCTCTCTCTACACACACTCTCTCTCTACACACTCTCTCTCTCTCTCACTCTCTCTCTCTCTCACTCTCTCTCACTCTCTCTCTACACACTGCTTAATTGCTCCTTCAGGAATAAAAAGTTTTGCTGTTGGAAGTTCTTAGCTGGCAGTCTGTGGATCTTTTATGCTGCTAAAACAGGTGTTGCGAGTGCCTGCATTGAATTTATGTGAACATAATTGCACAGATATTACTGAAGTGTTGTGATCCCTGTGAAGTGATTGTCACATTTTAAACGATGCCAGACAATGTAAATTATCCTGAAGCAGCTATTTTAATTGCCAGGAGAAAGGCACAATGGAAGTAGAACAAAAGACAAAGAAAAGTTTGTGCTTGTGTGTGAATTTTCCGGGGCGTGGAGTGAAAAAATGTAATTTTCTACAGGGGGATTAATAACCTTCTTGGTCTTCTTCTTGCAAAAAGATTTTCAGGTTGTGTTAAGTTGCTCTTTAAAGAGCAGATTTATATTACAATTATATCACCTTTGCACAGTGATTTATTTGATCCTTCCCTTTAATCTTAAGTGGTCCACAGATGACCCACTGGAAAAAAACAAATCTCGCAACATCGCCTCCGCCACTTCTCGCTCATTGCAGTGGGCGTGTCAGTGCTCTCAAGCTAGCAAGTAGCTTGCTCATTAGCAAACATTGTGTAAATAAGCAACCTGCACTTTCTCCCACAGTTTATTTATCTTAGAAATTATTCCCTTGTGTGGCCAGGATTCAAACCAGCAATTTTTTGTCTTCTCTCTAATGATCAGACTTCAGCTACTGAGCGTTTGTTCTTCTCTTTCCCTGGAACAGGTGGAGAGCAGAAGGAGGTTCAGGTATTGAAGCAGGAAGCAAAGCTGCTCATCCAGGACTTTGACCCCTCTAAAGAATACAACTTTAAAATAATTGCAGTCAGTGGAGGACAGCAGAGCAAACCACTTCAGGCCAAACATGAAGGTAAGACACTTTGACTGAGTCAAATCATCTTCAACCCTCAGTGGTATGACTCCCCTGATGAGTGATTTCGAAGGCTCATACATGCGGTGTTAGATTGTCTGTCAGTTGTTCCAGAAAGGAACATGCTGTCTTCAGATGGGGGGTTTAAAGAAATAGCACTATGTAATTAAAAGTTGTTGTAAATGTAAAATTAACTGAACTTGAGAAGAGTGTAACAACCTTCTCAACACATTCAGATGTAAAAGGTGACAGCCACGTTGACTCACACATGACAGAAAACTGCTGCTGAACAAAACTATGAACTATGTGACATCAAGCTGCACTTCTGGCTTCAATCAGTGATGTCACAGCGGGGGGTTTTCATCAGCTATGATTGGCAGAATACCTGCTGTGACATCACTGATTGGGGTGTGGCCTCGAGAGAGCAATATCCTTGAAAGTTTGAACCTGTAGAGAGCAACACAGCTGTACTATGTGATTCAGTGATTTCTGTACTCTCTCGGGCAAATTCACAAAGAATGGCTACCATGAATTGCGCATCAGTTGTGACCGCTATCTGCCCCGTCTCAAGGTCCGATTCACAAAAGATATTGCGCTAATGATATCACAGTGCAGACACGCCCATAAAGTTTTGCAGCTGAGTGCAATTAGCTCTTGTTTTGCGTCTGATTGCAATTATCCATGTGGCAAAGTCGGCTATGGCAGCGAGAAGGAGAAAACTGAAAATTTCAGACCATGAGCTACAATCAGAAAGTGATATTCTCCTTCCAAATATCCGCTCACGAGCACGCCTGGCATGCCAATGCCTTCGCCTGGCTACAGTCACTGCTGCCATGATCACTGGAAACTCTGGGCGTGAAACCCCTTATAAATGTGCTTCATTTACCATCAACTCTCAGAGGATGTTAATAATTTTCACTCCATCTGCGTGTGACTATTAGTGCTGGTGTTTGTGAATTGGACTTTTTTTGCAATGTGGCTCATTTGCATATGAAGGTGCCAGTTTAGCGCCAAATGTCTGCATATTCTACCTAATTTAAAAACGTGCAAATAGCACCGGAGCACCAAGATGCAATTTGCTTGGCAGCACAGTCTTTGTGGGTACTTTAAGAATTACACGGTTTCTTTTTGTCTTATTCGTGCAGGTTTAGCGGCTGCAAAAGCTGCGCAATTCTTATGTGAATTCGCCTCTCAGTGTGCAAGTTCTGCCTTCATGCTGACATCCACTGTTCAGTGATACCTCTGCTGTTTATTTGGCTAATGTTGTTTAAGCTGTGTGGTTGGTGGAGGATGGAGTGCAAGACAAGTTGAGCAAAGCTGGGAAGAATTCAAACAGCAACACAAACAACAACAACAGCACGCTTCAGCTCACTGCTGTGGTTTTGAATGCAAAAATAAGCAGAGTGAGTTGTTTACTTTGTTTCAGTCACTGACATTCAGCAACCTGCTGATATTTACTTGTCATACTGGCTTCAGGAAAAGAGAAATACTACGCATAAACCTTTTAAACTGGAGTTTTAATGCAGAAATCCACAGGTGCTGAGGTGCTGTTTCCTCCAGAAATGTATCCATGTCAGGGTGGAAAAGCCCTTTGACTCAGCATTTAAAATATCACGCTGCTCTTCAAAAACAAAGAAATGTCATATTATTACAGTGTCGTCAATTGTCAAATCTCCTGTGCTGACAAATGTTTTGTTGTTGTTGCACCACTGAATGAAAACCACTGTACAGCAGCAGCTCTTCTGAAATCTAAATCTAAATGTGGGTGATGATGTTTGACATTTAAACAACTGCAATCATTGCTGCTGTTTACTTTTTGTGGCAGAATCGGACACTAAAAACTCTCCACTGGCAAACAGCAGATCTTAGAGGCGGGCCTGCTGTCATTGTAGTTCAGCAGTCATGTCTCGGTTCAAACTGAGTGAGGACTGATTACAACAAACAAATATCAAAGTGTGAAACCATCAGTGTTGTTTCACTGACATCCTCAGGCTCATCAGGACCTAAACTAAAATCACACTGTGCCTAATTGATCAAAGTAAGGAATGTTTTGATGTTGTTTTTCAGTTGCTGCCACTTGGCTTGTTTCTTCCATAACAGCTTAAATACACTCATATTTTCTAATTTGTTTAGATGATCTATTCTGGTAGATTCTATTCTTGGGATTTTAGCAATATTCTGTTTTGCTTTTTCCCCCTCTCTTAAATGTTTACCTGTTCTCTTGTTGTGTATTCTATTTGATTGATTGATTGATTGATTGATTGATATACATCCCAGCCAAGTTACTGTGTTTCTCCTCTCTTCTCCCACCATTCATTAATGTAGATTCTTGCGTTATGTGTTATTTCTTCCAGCTCAGCAATCAGGCGTCGAGGTGGTTCAGTCCCAGAGGACAGGAGACAGCAGTGTCACCAATGAGAAAAACGAGATCTCAGAAGGTAAGGTCCACGGCAGGGAAACAGGAGGCAAACCAGGTGAACAGAAACACTGAAACGGAAAAGAGTGACGCATCCGTCTGTTGTGAGTCTCTGGTCGTCTGGATTCAAGACCCCGTCTGTGAAACAAGAGCAAAGGAAGATTCTCTTTTAATTGCCATGTCAGGAAGACAACCTGCCATTCTTCAAGAACAACTTGGAAAGGGAAAGTAAGAAAAGTGTCCCGTAACCAAGAACAAGTTTTTTACAAATTGGAGAAGACAGCACTGTAGACTTCTCTGTTCTCAGCTCTCCAGAATGCACCTTCTCTTTTTGTGAAGAAAAAAGTTTTAAAAGGATTGCTCCTCTGACACATGAAGCTATCATTTTTAATACCCCAACCTTTTTTTGACTGAGTAAAAACGAGCAATGGCACAACAAAAACAGGTAAGTGGAAGCTGAAGAGGCCTCCGAGTTCTGTCACAAACGGCTGCCTTCACTGCGGGAGGGGAACGAGTTGGATTCACCCTGTGAATCAAAGACACTTCCTCTTGTTCTGTCTGTCCTTTTTGGAAACACATTCATGTCATGATGTTTT
Organism: Macquaria ambigua; assembly: GCA_008360985.2. Classification (NCBI taxonomy): domain Eukaryota; kingdom Metazoa; phylum Chordata; class Actinopteri; order Centrarchiformes; family Percichthyidae; genus Macquaria; species Macquaria ambigua. Next base: position 17,947 of record VMKM01004133.1, on the reverse strand, counting down.
ATGGTTACTGTTCTCACACGTGAAGAAGAAAGAAGACCTGCGAATGTAATAATCCTGCCTCTACACAGCGAATATCATTGAGCCTCGTTTCCAAGAAAATGGAGGGAGAGGAAATGAAATGGTGCGAAAAAGGCAACAATCAGGAAATGAATCGAGAGATGAGCGTGGTAAACAAGCCTATTGTCATCATTTTGAAAGTGATTGTAAGCACCGCATGCTGAGGTGCACAATCAGCCATCACAAGGAAAAAATAGGGAACAAGGAAATAACCAGGTAAGCCTAAAAGTCTGAACTGTATGTCTCTCTTTCGTACTACAAACCACATTAGCACTTTGTGTTACAGTTGTGTTTTAGATGTATACCTCAATGAAATATCTCAAAACTTTACAAAAGGTAGAATTTCAACGCTTGTTTTTTGTACCATAAAGGTCTGTGTGTCGTTAGTGTTGCTGATGTATTGAAAGGTCTTTCCCATGTTTTGCTCCCCTAAGAATGTATGTAGCGGTGGACAAAATATTGGAAACACTTTTGAATAGCAGCCATGATCATATTTTCATTTGCGTTTCTGTCTGCATCAAAACCGAAAAGAATTCAATAAAACATTTTGCTGAAAAAATCCTGCAGCATAAACGCAGGCTTTTACCTCACCGTGTTTTGTTGTTGTTGTGCCGTGTTCCTTTGCAGCTTTTGGAAATGTGATGTGTCCCTTTGTGTGAGTGGCGATGTGTTTTGTGTTGTGTGTTTTGAAGCCTTGAAATGGAGGAATGGTGTTAATGATGGTGCGTGAGACTTCTGGCAGACGGTTAGCCGCCGTCTCAAACCCAAATTACAGCTTCTGCTCTGAAAATCATCACAATGGGATAAATACTTAGCAGTTCAAATCTTTTTTTCTTTTTTTTTATTAGTGCAACTCAATCATCCTCACCCCATTTATGTTGTCTTTACCTGTCTGTAGTCACGTCTTTGTTGCAGCGTGTTTAGATTCCCTTTTGATGATATTGCACACTTCAGTTTGTGTTTTTGTGCAGAATGAGAAAAAAAGAATAAAATGCTCAACATTTGCAACAGAACATGAGGTTTCTCCTCACTGCAAATCTCATTTCACTTCATCACCTCATCACTTCCCATGTAATTACAGCCTGAATCTTCTAAATGGGGATTTTATTCTTCTCTCAGCAGCACCAGACCTTGCCAGGAGAGCTTTGGTGATTGGTCTTTTCTTTTTTTTTTTCCCTCCAGACAGCAGAAACTTTACAAACCTGTCAGGAATTTTCTCTGCTTCTACCTGAAATCACTTGGCCTACAGTATCCTAACTTAACTCTGACATCCTGGGGTCATTTTAATCCTGTCTGAGGTTTCATGTAATTACCAATTATCCCATGTGGTATCTGAGCCGTGTAACCAGTGTAGGAGTGTGGCAGCATCAGACGACAGATTAGATTAAACTTTAATGCTCTCATGGGGAAGTTAAGAGGTTGCAACAGCAAACGTAAGAGGAGTAAATATGTGTTTTAGTTGTCACAAGGTGCAAGAAGGACCCTGGAGAGCTTTAGACACAAAAACCTGAAAAGATGTTTTGGGATGACGTTTACTGCATGACAATTTGAAAAAGAGCTTGACACAAGGAGATCCCACAGAATCAAAGGTACTAAATTATTCAGGTTTTAGGATTAGGTTTCATTTTTTTTGTGGCTCAGAATCAGAATATTTATTATTTAGGATCTTTTATGTAGATTAATAGTTAAATTAGTTAAACCTGCTGACTGGGTGCTATCCAGTTCAGTTCAATTTATTTTATTTGACATAGCAAACAAAACGCTAATTTACAACACCTGTCCACAGGAGGCTTTTTTAAAAGTTAAAATAGAAAGAAGAAAAGGAAAAGAAAAATACAATACAGGTACAAATACAATACAATTCAAATGCTGCAGCCTGGCAATTGGATGGATTTTAGTGGTTCTTTAGTAAAGCTAGCCAATCAGGATCAAGTCCAGTGGTGGTGCATTTTTGAGCTTGTTTGCAGCAGCCAAACGAGTTTTCAAATTCAATAGCTTGAATTAAACCACTCTAAAATTTAATCAGAAAAATGTCTTAATTAAACATCCTTTCTTTATCCCGCCATTATACGTACAAAAATATTTAGATTCCTATAATATGAGACCTTTTGAAGCATTATAAATGAACAGAATGGAGGACAGCTGCTTCTGTACATCAACACCTTACTGATGTTCAAGATGTTCGAGTGACGCTTTTGCAAATGTGACAGATCTGATATCAGCCTTTTCTCTGTGAGAACACTTATGGCTCGACAGATGTTTTAAAGTGGGTGCTAGACTTCACTGACTGTGTTTGCACTTGCTGCACAAGACGAGTCAAAGCAGAGAGTGATGGCACACCAGAGGGAGGGAGGGAGGAGGCGAGCAGCGAGTCCAAAGGGATCTGATCCAAAACGCAAAGATAATTACAGCTAGGACTTCCATAAAAGTCCTTTTCCTGACTCATTACTGCTGCTTGGGTGTTGCAAGATTGCTACTCTGCGTCAGTCTTCTTCTGTTTCTTCTCTCTGCATCTGTCACTTCCTCTCAGTCTTAACAGTTTAATAACTATATATATTTTTTTATTTATACAAATGTTTATTACCACAAACATAAGCCAAAGGGCATATGAAATGTACATAAACTGGCATCACCAACATCCAAATTAGCAAGTTTTTATTTTAGAAGTTACATTCATGTAGATAATAAGGCTTTGACTTCTGCATAAAAAAAAAGTGCATTTTTCCCCTTAATTTCTATTGGAAATGTAGGCCTGTACAGTAATGTGAACAGAAATCTTACACATCAGAAAATGGTGATAACTTTGAGTTGTTTAGTGTTCGTCCGTGTTTAAAGATTAGATTGTAGATGTATAGTTTGAATAAATGAACGTTTCATTCATAATCAGCAATATTGAAGTACTGATTATTTGGTTTGAAAACACCAGTTATTAGGAACATAATATGTTCAGGTAAATGTTAGCTAATGTAGTAATGATTATTAATTAAATAAAAACATGCTTAAAAACATGACTCACATAAAATAATGTAATTGCTAATATTTATTAACCTGTTATATAATTCAGTCGGAAGCTAGGGTGAAAATCAGCTGCTTGTGTGTGTGTGTGTGTGTGTGTGTGTGTGTTTGTCCTCTCTCCTTTCTGTTTACTGCCCATCTCTCTCTCTCGCCTCCGTTCTCTGTCTCTGTCTCGAGCTGCCTCCTCCAGTTTACCAGAGTTACATATAAATATAAAGAAGTCCGGCAGCAGAAGCTGTCACTGGAGGAGGCAGGCCATTAGTGGAAGAGTGAGCGCGAGGTCTGACTGGGACCAACATAGTAACAGTTGGTGATGTTTGTCAAAGATCGCCTCAGTTCTGGCAGGAAGAGTCACCATTTGGCCAAATTGTCTGAAAATGTTCAAAATACTCAGGGGGGAGTAAATGAAGGAGGGAGAGAGGAGAAGAGGGCGAATTTCCAGTTTAAATCAAGTTTGTTTGTCACTAATATAAAGAGCAACTGAGAGATTTAAAACAGGTTTAAATAAAGAAGTGAAGCAAGTCTGTCAAAACTTTATGGTACTGAACCTACTGTGTCAAATACTGACATTTCTGATTAATTAGGCCATAAAATGTCAAAATTAATTAAGCTTTTTCTGACCAACAATCAAATAATGTGTTCAATTTACATACATATGAAACAGACACATAAATTCTCACTTTTGAAAAGCGCAAATCTGCAAATTTATCGTTATTAATCAATTATCAAAATTGCATCAATTAATATTTTCTCAGTGGACCAAAAAATCGTAACTCTTTTCAGCCCTAACTGCACCATAACTGGTGTGTGTTTGTGTTTATGTGTGCATGTTAGGAACTACAGTCTGCACCCATTAATGGAAACACTAAGGACTCTGCATTTGTGTGCCATCATATTTCTTCAGAGTTAATTAGAAGGACAGGCTAATGCTAATGCTGATGCTCTGTTGCTTCCAAGTGGTGGAAATGAAACACTACATGATTCACCCAGAAAATTGGTTTGCAGAGATGATGTTGCTGAAAATCTTGCTGAAAACATGAGCAAACGTTAAAATAATGCAGCCTTGTGCCGTGAGTGAAAAATATTTCACCTACAAAGTCACAGCTGAAATTCACTCTCCAGCTCTCTGCAGAGTTCACAGTCCTTGTTGCCCTCGTCTTTCCACCCATCATCTCAGTGAAGTCTTTCTGTGCACATTGCAGCATAAATTAGCAAAGCAAACAGATTTTGCCAACCATTTCTGTTTCGGTGCCGTCTGATTCATGATTCAGTGTTCTTGTGCAGTTTAGGGGTTGCTTAGTGATGTGACTATTTAAACTGTCCTCTGTATTGTTAAGACTAAAACGTGTCTACTGGTTATGTGTGGTGTGTCGGATCTTTGTAAGTTTCTTGTGGTTGCCGTGAAATAACATCTGCTGACTGCAAGACTTATTTTATAGCTGACAAGTATGACTGACCTTTGCTGGATTCTTTGTCATCGTGGTCAAGTTTCCTCTCAGTTAATGTGTCGATGTTGTTTTATCAAGCTGCAGGACGCTGTTTGTTTTAACATAGAAGTGCTGAATGTTGAATCTTGCCATCAGCCAGTGAACAATGAACATGACATTATGTTTTACACTATATATACTGTGTGTGTGTGTGTGTGTGTGTGTGTGTGTGTGTTGAGAGAAATCGCTGAGTCATAATTATTCCTCTGAGTAAAACGTCCTTCCACATATATTCATTTTGCAGAACCAACTATATTCATGGGGGTTTTTGTGTGTGTCTTAAGTGTGTGTGTGTGTGTGTGTGTGTGTGTGTGTGTGTGAGAGTCACCTGCTGCTCTAACTGGCTGCAGGCTAAAGGGGACAGATGGGGGAGAGAGGAGCCAAACCGTGATGAAACGCTTTGCTTTTGACTCCACCCCACCACCACCTTCTTTGCTTGTCTTATTGAACCCCCCTCCACACACACCACACACACACACACACACACACACACACACACACACACACACACACACACACACACTCCTCCAACACAACCCCATCATCCCCTCCAGCTCTCCTTTTTCATCAGCTTTCTGCTTTTCTCTCTTGACTGCTATCTCTGAACAGTTTTTTTTCTCTCCATCACTTTTTCTCATTACTCCCTTCGATCTTTGGTCTTTTGACACTATTTGGATTTATTTTTTATTCTCTGTCTTCCCTTTCTTTTCCTCCTTATTAAAACATATATGACATATACGTGTGACAACATACATACAATGAATTTACATATTAAAGTTAAATATACATGTTAAATAATGTTCCTTCAAATTTCTAATTTTCTCCTCCTTAATGCCATGATACCTGAACTGTGAATTCAACACCAACCGTATGTTTAATATTGAAAGGTTTCCTCCTATCAGGAAATGAAGACAAACATTGATACTTATAGGTTTATTTATCTGTTTTTCTCAGCTCCAGAAGAAGAACAGATGAGTTTAGGTGACATTCGACAGTTCAGTCTTTCTTCTTCTACCTGCTCTAATCGATGCTGTGCAGATACATGCACTCCTGCTGGAGATGATGAGAATATAAAGTGAAGATCACATCTGATGAAAGTATTGAACATTTTTCAACTTAAGTATTAAATTCAATTTTACACACACCCCTCAAAGGCGTGTTAAAATGTCGGTTATCATGATAAGACAATCTGCTGTCCTCTTTCTTCCCCTGTATTCCTCCCTCTCCCTTCTCTTCTTCCCTTCTCTCCCAGTCTTCACTCTCAGCTCTGTCTTAGCACCATTCTGCACCTCCCTTCCACCTCTTTCTCTCTGCTTTCTTACAGCTTCGCCTCTCTCCGTCTGCTTTTCCGTGCTCATAGCTGACGGTCCGCTCCTTGCCCACACTTGCTGAATACCACAGCTATAGCCTCACAGGCCTGTTCTTGGGCTGCCGCCTTGCTGCTGATCAGACCTTTAACAGCTGCCTGCCTGCCTGCCTGCCTGCACGGCTGTCAATCTGAAGATTTGACTGCTTGTTTGTCTGCTAATGTTGTGGTGTGTGTCTGCTTCTCTGCACGCTTGTCTCTGCAGGTCACCAAGGTACTTACGGGGTACAGCTAACCTGCTCACAGGGCTGCCAGGCTCTACAGTTTATGTCTTAAAGGAGTAGTCTGCTGAGAGCTAAGTTTTGAATATTAAATACTACTATTAATACAAGGCTTGAAAGGTAGCTCTGAAAGGTTTGAAGCTTACTCCTTCACAGAAGATGGCAGCTCTAACACCAGGTACATTGAAATCCAATGGTGACCCAGTTTTGTGGTGTTATCAAACAGCTCCTGGAGCCTAACACACCTCTCCTGTCCAACCATATATTCCAAATACTTACATATTTTGTCAAAATATGGCCAATACTTCAGTTAGTTACTAGTGCGGTTGGCTGCTTACATTTGTTATTTGTTATTAATCTGAGCAAATATAGTTGCATGCGACAAAGCATGATAGCCCGACCGATGCAGGATTTTTAAGGCAGATACCGATATTGCTATTTGATATTGATAAGTTTCCTTAAATTCGTTTTTTTAACGATTGCAACCAAGACGTGTACTGGGCAGGACATTTTACAGGTTGAAAAATGGATTTGTCGCTACTCTCTGGTGGACAAACTATCGAACAGTGACAGCGTTTCAAATCATATCAGGAAGTGGCCTGTCAGACACCTGACCTGCTCGCCTTTGTATCAGAGCGCTGGCTCAAATGTAACATGGGCTAATGTAATGAAGTTTATATTGCAGCTTTTCTGTGGTGTCTGCAGCTCCCTGTCTTCCTGCTCTTCAGACAGACTATTTGTCCGTCCAATTCTCTTGCCGTCTGTCCTCCATTGTGTGATGGATGTGGAGTGTAATCTGACATGAGAGCACTATAACTCATCTAATCTCTGCTTCGCTCTCAGAGAACCCAGGTGGCATCCGCAGGTCAGAACACACACCTGTCTGCCCTCCTGTCTGCCCTCCTGTCTGCCTGTCTATCTGGCCTTCATTTTCTTTGTGACATTTATTTATTAAACCTTAGTTACTTAATTACTGTATCTTCTATTTTGGATTGTTAACAGTAGACAGAGATGAAGTAAAGCACGCAGCAGAACGTCTGCACATGCAGTTTATTATAGTAACTGCTGTGCTTGTTGTTAATGAGGTAAAAGGGGTTTGATTCATCCACCATTGGTAACTCAGCAACAAGGCACATACATATCATATTGTTTTTGATGAGTGCTAATTTACCTGCATACAAGTGTCTTGTGTTCCATGTGAACAGATGGTTCAGGACTTCATGTCTTGGCAAAGTGTGAAAACGTTTTTGTTAAATTTCAAGCCTTAACAATTTCCACTGAACCAGATTGAGTCCTTAATAGTTAAATGGCTTTTTCTGTATATTTTCTATCACAGTTTTATAATAGTGCTCAAACTGTTTCTTTATTTTATTTAGGCTTTATTTTATTTCTTAGGCCTACATATGCTGTTTATTTCATTGCCACCCTTTGCTCCCTGTAAAGAACATTATTACAAAGCTGTTTGTGTTGTTGAAGGCACTTTGTAGTTGCATTTAAATTGATTGGATTTTAAATTAAAGAAACTTTTAGCAAACAGTGAAGTTAGAGCTGTGTGTGCGCTTTCTAAACAGCCAGAGGGTGAACCTGTACACACAACCACTCTCCAACACACAGCTGCCATTTAACCGTCACCAGTCTACCAGTACCTGTTTGGCAGAACCTCCTGTTGACCCTTCAGGATGCTTTTTAGCTGTGAAACGTCTGTAATGGGATGTCTGATGACACACTACACCTCTAAGTCTCCTGTAACAGCCAGGCCTGGTTTTTATGTTGAGGCTCGTCCCCTCAGAAAATGGCAGGAGGGAGAGTTACATCAGATCCTGTGGTAGAGTAAAGACACTACCTTCTACCTATGAATTATAAATAGACTTTCCTGCACTGTGTGTCAAAAACAGTGAGTCCATCCAAAGCACTGGTCACCAAAAATGATCTGTGGCGCTGCGTACAATTTCAGTTCTGTACATGTCAATTTTCAAATCTATCTGCAATTCTAGTACTCCAGCGTGAATGTCGGCCATGCATTTTATCACTAAATTATGACAATACAACCTGCTTATATTCTTTCATAGTGTGACAACCCTTGAGACTTTTATTTTACAAATGTAAGGTGCAACTATAGGCTCTAAAACTGGAGCCAAAATGTGAGATTTGACAGATACACACAATGAATATTGCCATTGCTAAAGCCAACAATCCAGATGTCATAGGTGGATAATAACTTTATTTCATAGCACTTTTCAGCTCTCCGTTATCCGAGCTGCCAGGGCCTTTTTATTATCTTATAGAACAAACTGTGGAGATGTCACACACTTACACACACACACACACACACACACACACACACAGGTACTGCCTCGCATACACCCAGATAAGTTTTATTGAAGGATAGATAAACAGCGTGACTCGTGCTAGTTGCCATGGCAGCATTTATTTTGTGAGGGCCCGTGGGTTTGCCGATGGATGTTGGGTGTCTGACTTTTGACTCAAGCTTGACTGACACATCATTCTGGGATGGAAAATGTTTGGTCCTTGTGCTTTAATTTAAAGAAGATATATACTCAAAACTTTAAAACTCTTTCATCCGATTGGCCGGTAGGTGTATGTGAAAATCTGGACACTTCAAACGCAGTTCCTGTCATCAGTTAAATTATTGTTGTGACAGCGGCATATCAATACAAGTGAAGGATCGTTATCATGTTTTACTCGCGTCATTTAGTGTGTCATTGCTGCATTGCTCAAACAACTGAAGGAAAGAAACTGCAGGAAGTAGCAGGATTTTAAACCGTGCGCTCTGCATTGATCTTTTTCAGGATTTTACAATCTTGCAGTTACGCTCAGTGTTAGTTTTCAGGGCATCGTTTTGGCAGCAGAGCAGCAGACAGGCAGGTGTGGGCTTGCTTGTGTAGCATCACAGTTATATCACTCCTATATCCCGATCCACTATCTTACCCGATCGGAATCTAAATCATTCAAGGGCATGGTTCACTGATCTCTCTGGATTAGCGCTGTCTGAAGACTGTCGGTCTGAGTTACATCACTGTCTTGTTGCTTTAGTTTACTCACCTGTGCACAGAATTGACACTGGAACGTATGTGTGTGTGTGTTCTCACATTCCTGAACCCACTGTATGTGGAGCAAATGTCCTCACAAGGATCTAAAATTGAGGTTAGCTGAAGGTGAAAGTCAGGCATATGTTTTTTTACACACTAACATTTCACAATACTGCTTACCATTTTTAAAAGCAAAATATGGCTTCTTAGATGAGATTTTCTTCCATGCAGGCAGCCATTAGTTCAGTTCATTTCACTGCACTAAGAGAATCAACTTGCATAGACTTGAAACTTTCTGCAGCTAGGTAATCCATCACAGTGAACATTTAGTCACTTTCTCTTTTTTTGTTTCTTCAAAGTTATGTAATTGTCATTTGGTAATGCAGGTATGAGCAGGGACATTTCTGAGATTTAGTGGTAAGTCGTCACAACACAGCAACCTTTAAATGCAAGAAATGAACAAACTAACGCCATTATCTTCTTCAGTGTTTGCTTATTGTCTTCAGGGTTTGACTTTCTGACAAAATACAGAAGCTCCTCCCTGCTGCCAACTTTGAACTCTTTGAGCTTTCTGCACACACCAGCAAGAAGTACTTTCCAAAACAGTCACTGCTCAGAAGTGCTTTACCATGCAATGTTAAGGAACCTGTCTGTGCAAGCATTCAGCGATCTGAATGAGTAACAAATGAACGAAGAACCTGGCTCTTCTTTTCATACGTTTTGGACTTAGCAATCCCAAATGATCAAGCAGGCATGTTTTAAACTAATTTCCACTTAAACTGAATTATCATAACCACTTGTTTAGATGTGAAAATGAAAGTTTACACCTAAAAATCTGTGTTAAAATTGTATATTGCACTGTAGAGTGCGGCTCAGGATGCATATTTCCCTGCATGGTTTTTGGTAGTTTTTTTAAACATCCCCGATTACTAATTTTGTTTGATGTCCTCCATCCTTAGCTAGGCTAAAGGAATATTTACTGCCTGTGTGTTGCGTTCATTTGTTGTCACGTAAATAACAAACCCCAGCACTGAACAGGAAGCACCATTTCAAGTATGACGTGACCGAACTGACCCAAACCCGAACATCATTTCTACATTTTTGTCCGAACCCGGTGGGCTTGGGTCGGGTATCCACCCTCTTTTGCACTGTAAAATGCAACTACAGTAAGTATGGTTGGTAAAAGGTGACCCTGGAAGCAGCTGTGGGATGGATGTTGAGCAGAAAGTTTTGGTTCAGGAGTTGAAGCCAGTCTTCCATTAAATGCAGGGTTGTTGGTTCCATTCCCAGCGCCTCATGCCAAAGTGTCTTTGAGCAAGACACTGAACCCCCCATTGCTCCTGTTGGTCAGGCCAGTGCCTTGGTAGCCTCCCCCACCATTGGTGTGTGTGTGTGTGTGTGCATCAATGCAGCCAATTTACAATTTAACATGAATTTCTCATCTAAATAGGTGGTTTAGATTTTAAATCTGTCCGACTGTTTATGATACCTGCTGTAATGGACTCAGTTTTAAAGATGCACTGAATGGAATCTCTACAAACAAGCAGCAGAGTAAAATGTCATGATAACCCATAGGAATGACTCCTTAAGTAGTTGAAAAGTTCAAGTTGTAAAATCCCAATTTTCCTGTCAGCTAGACATTAGTGTCTTGGTCAAATACTCTGTCCACAGTCTCTGTTTCAGAGCTTGGGCTTGTGACCTTTCAATTACAGACCCTCACTCTGAGCACAAGACCAATCTGTGTGTGTGTGTGTGTGTGTGTGTGTGTGTGTGTGTGTGTGTGTGTGTGTGTGTGTGTGTGTGTGTGTGTGTGTGTGTGTGTGTGTGTGTGTGTGTGTGTGTGTAGGACTGACATGACCCATTTATTGAGGTCTAATTCCTGGTCCATTTGTTCAGGCCACAATAATTAGACCGTGTCAGCACAGGACCGGCAGGAATAATGACATCACAGCTTGAACCTCTCTCGCTTGTTCCACTCATCAGGTGTGTGTGTGTGTGTGTGTGTGTGAGAAAAAAGGACAAAATACAGCATGTGTCACATAAAATTGAGGCACACAGTTAATTTAGGCTTTCCCACAAGTATTTGGAGAATGAATTGTGTACTTTTCTAACCTGTATTTATCCAGAGGTAGTTTTCTGAGCAAATGTTTTCTCCTTTTTGTTGAGGATGACTCTGTTTTACGTTCCTGTGTTTACTATCAGGGCTCTTTCACACTGGCTGTATGGTCTGAATTGCCTAAAAAATTGGAAATATGAAAGCTTTTTCCAAATCCGGGTGCCGGTTTGGGAAAAAGAAGTTCCAGTCAGACTGTGGTATGGTAAAATGATGCTCATCAAGATACAGATACTGTATAATACTCTACTTTTTAGAAACTCCTCTTTGCAGCTGTTCTTTACTATCATATGTTTACTATCACATGAGGTCACTCATGGTTACTTTTTTCCTGATTTAGGAAGTGATGCTTTCTCACCTGTTGTGGTCTTTGAGGGTTGATCTGAATTAGTCTGGACATTCACTGCTAAGAACCAGAGATATGAGACAACGTATGATAATAGGAAAAGAATCCACACACTGTGCAGTATTAAATTACTGATGCAAGCTTTTTCATCAGGGAACTTCTTCAGTATCAATAAATGCCTCAATACATTGGGCTGTGCGGATGCTTTAAGTGCTTCAAATTAAGAATGCATGTGAGTGGTTTGGAAATTAAGCTTTAAAAACCCTGGAAACTTTGGAATAAGTTTTAATGTCCAAGTTTTTTGACAAGATAACTTTCGTACAGCGTAGAGCACCTTCAGTGAAGCAGTTGGGACATTTCTTCTCTCATGGTGAGAATGAAGAAATACCAAGTTGTGGCAAGTTTTCAGATGATTCATATGCTCTTTTTTTTCTTTTTTACTTGGACAGTTCATTACTCTGTAGCGAGGGTGTATCTACACTGAGACAGTTGGTGTGGAAGGAAAGTCAGGCTTGAGTAAACTTGTCAGCATGAACAGTGTGTCAACTGTGGCAACGTGGAGCTGCACGAGGACAGTCAAGATGTGGATTTGCACTGCTGCATATGTCAATACTTGGACATGTTGATGTGGATTTGTCAATGTTTTTTTTTTTTCTTGTGTACACAATATGCTGCCGAACACATGGTGGGAGGACACTGAATTTATTTGGTTTATTGCTTATTCAGCCAAATGTGGATGTTTAGACAGGAAGACATTTGTTTATTGTGAATATCTGTCAGATGAAGATAGATAACTTAGTTGTTTGATTGTATGCAGAAGATTTTTTGTGGTTTAACAAATTACTTTCTTTCTTAAATACATACAGACTGTGCAGGGTTGGATATTATTTGTAATCTTGCTTGAGGAGTATAAACATATAAACATGTTTTTTCTTTAATGTTGCCTCAGAATGATTCTAAAAAGGCTTTACTTTCCATCATAAGGGAATGACAGTTAATTTCTGACATGGCTCACAAGTAAAATCATACAGTACACAGAGTAAAAAAATAATTGGATAAAGTAAATATTGCAAGCGTTGGCATGCAGAGTCTTTCACTGCTTGTTTTTAAAGTTAATGGACGTTGGACAGAATACATTTTTGAATGTATTTGTTCTGGCTAGAGGGACTTTATATCAGCGACCTGATGGGAGGGGTTCGATTGAGTTATGAAGGGGGTGTAAAGGGTCCTGTGTGATGAGGTTTCTTTCTAACTAACTAGGTGCTCAGATCAGATAGTTGGGACTGGGTGGTGCCTGTTATTTTACTTACATGGTAGATGAACTTTGCCTAAATAAAATACAGTCACAAATTTGACATTTCCTGATTAGATAAGAAAATATGTGGTCAAAGAAAAATTGAAGAAAAAACGATGTGACTGAACAGTTGATGCCAACTTTGGAAGTATGCCTACACAACCTAAATGTGTGGACATATTAACCGGTTCTATGTGTGTTTACTGCGGCATGTCGGAGGAAGAGGTGGCATTTTAACGGTGGTTGATATTGAAAGAGTGGAGGAAAATACAGAAATAAGTTAATTTAATGGGAATAAAGGTCACATCTGGCCCACTGTTCATCAATACTGACTTCTCTGTAGCAAGTAATACAATTGTTTAAAGGGAGAGTTTCAGTGTCTTGCTCAAGGGCACTTCAATAGTTAGATGTGGTGCTGAATGAGGGTGTGAAACTGATTTCTGAACATTGTGTGGCCTCCTAAAACAAAGGTAAGCCCATTGATATGTGCTTGTTATGCAGGGATGTAGTGTAAGCATAATACTTTGCATAAATTAACCAGTTGTTCCCACCAGTTGGCTGAGTAATAATGCTACATGAGTAACATAATTCCCATTTTCCCATTGTTGTAAAGCTTGTATATGTGATATAAGACGTGGACAAGGCTTGAATTAGAGACTCAAACACATGGTTGATCTATTGGAAAACGTTTGACACACACTGGCCTTCAACAGGACACAGATGAAGAAGAGGGACGCATCAGCATTTACAAACAGCAACTCGATGTGATGTCAATCTGCTACGCCACAAATAACGATGAATGATGAACCAATAAATAATCAGTGCAGGACGCCGGGAAGGCCAGAGAGGAGAAGAGATGTTGAATTAGTGAAATCGGAGAGAGAGAGAGAGAGAGAGAGAGTGAGTAATGCAGGCGAGGCGGAGGGGTTTCAGTGCAGCTGAAGCTCCATCACCTTGTATTTGACACTGTGACAACCTCGTTTAGATCTGAGAAATGAAGGAATGCAGGGAGACAGATGGGGGGGACAGGGAGAAAGACCAGGGGAGGGTTACAGTATGAAGCCAGCTGTATGGAAACGCTTTGTTTGTCATCTGGTCGTCTGATTGGAAACAGTAGAAAAAGGACAATTTTTGGTTTGTTCAGATTTGCACGCTGCTGAATGTGCAGGCGAGTTAAAGGAGATTGTTTGGAGCTGGTGCACTTTTAGCTATGTTATGGCGCAAATGGTCATTCACTAAGTCAGTCATTAATAGAGTGCTGCAGGGATGCCAACCCGGAAGTTAACATCGCCCTGGAATTCTTCCATTGGATTTTTGTTGAGGGAACTCGAGGGAATTTTGGATTATTGCAGAAAATAAGATCTGTGGCAAACGAGTTTATGATTCTTCACAAATGAACACCACTTTATGATGTTTGAAGCGTAAAGCCAATCTCCAGAAGTAAAAAGCTAACGTTAGGCTATAAACCAGCTACACCACGGTCACATGACTTCAGCGTCTCCACCACTGAGCTTCCAGCGCTGACCTCTTCTACAAAAGCCTTTGGGAAAGTTTGAGTTAGAACAGTTTGCAGTATAAACCCAACGAGGCTGTAAAGGAGGACGAGTGAGTAGATGAGTTTCTGTGTTCGGCGTGATGACGTTTAATGTCCCCGACAACCTCTGTAGTCTCATTTAGACACTTGTTAGCAACCGCCTTCGAATGATAACACATTTTCTCCTGGGCATCAGTCTATCTATCTCTGCTTCCTGTCATCTTCTTCTCCCATTGTCCCTCAATTGATGAAATAGTCATCTAATTTCCTTTTTGTCTTAGCTGTTTGTTGGGAATTGTGATGACATTAAAGCTTTCTACCGCTCAACCACTGCTTTTATTGTTAACCCTCTGCAGCTTCCTGTAGCCTTAGTCAATGCGACGTCAGTGACCACCAACCTCTCCTGAGTAAAAGTTGGTCTAAATAAAGCGTTGGTTAAAGAACAAACAACCACAGTGATCTCTACAAGCTCTTACTGCACTTTAGATGGACATAAAACCTGCAACACCTCATGTTGTTTCCTCTCTGTTGTATGGAAGTCACACTGCGCCTGCATCATGGTTGGCTGTGGAGCAGGTATCCCATCCATATGGAACTTTAGCATACAAGGGGAGCATGTTATTAACATTTTTTAAACTACATGTATTTATGCCCCAAAGCAAATGCATGTTTGACTCTTACTCAGTTTCAATAATTAATGGACATACATGGTGGTTAACTGCGAAACTGCTAGGTCACTGCAACACATCCGTATTGTCACAGCACCATCCATTAGTGTTATTTCACATGTCATGCTAATTAGATTTAACTTCATAGCCAGGTTTTTTTTACTTCAGCCAAAAATATAAAACACGTAGAAATGTTCGTAGAAATTCAGAATATACAAAAAAAAAAAAAGGTAGATGGAAGGATACTTAAGTCTCAAACTCAAACCACTACGACTATTTTCGTTTCCGGCTTGTTTCGGATATGCAGGAGAAAAATAGCTGTGCTGTCAGAGTGAGCAGTGAAAGCCACAATGACTGAACACGTCTTTCCTCTCCTCAAGCTTTCTGTCTGCCTGTCTCCCTCTCTGTCTCACATTCACTCACTCACACACACACACACACACACACACACACACAGTATATACATGTCTCACTGTACTTCTCAGTTTTGTTCTTTCTGTTGCTGCTGAGTGTGTGCGCACGTACTTTATGTGTGTGGACTTCCTGTGGTTTTAGTTACCTTTTTCTCAGTCTTGTGAGAGTTCTCATTAAAGAACATCAAAGGGTTTTTTTTCTCTTCTCTCTCCCTCTGTGTATGTCTCTTTCTGTCTCTCTCTCACACTCACACACACACACGCACACACAGTGCCTTCTCACAGCACTGTGTGAACTCGGTCCCCAGAGGTGACGACGTACCTGTGAAAATAATGTCAACAAGAACTCGCAGCAGCACGTTGGTGACAGGTGTGTTGTCGCTTGAAAGACCTGCACAACACAGTGGAGCAGGTTTAATATCACCTCATGACAGAGTTACATCACCTTCACCATTTTTAACACCACTGTACCTCACCTTCAGACAGCATCCCACATTAGCTCATCTGGTTCAGCTGAGAATGGCTCTCTGAGTGAAACAAAACACTGCAAAGAAATCCAGAATAATTGATATACTCTCTTTTCCTGTTATGTCATGCAGAATCAAGTACTTGGTGAACCATATTATGAAGGCAGAATTACAAATGTACTATTTGAATATAAATGTTTTACTTTCACAGTTTAACAGTTTTTTTTATTTAGCTTAATGTAAATGTTTTGCTTTAGGTGGTCAAATCTGCTAAATGCTGGAATGCAGCTGTTGTTAATGATTATTTATCCTTATTTATAGTAGGAGTAGTAATAAAATGAGTAGTATTATTTGTAGCAGTAGCAGTGGTAGTAATAGTAGTAGTAGGAGTACTGGCATTAGCTATTATAGTAGAAAAAAAACCAGCCAGGTAAATATTTAGTCATCACTGTTATCTCTTACAGTGGTTGACATAAAAATGTAGTAGTCGCAATAGTCATAGCACTAGCATTACATTTCAAAGTTAGTTGTTATACTGCTTTGAAAGAGAGAGTGTTCACTCTTCACCTCTGCAGAAATTTCAAATAAGCAGCTTTAATCAACACAATTTTTGCTTGTTATCAGTTGGAGGGTCTCAGATTCAACCAATTAATTGATTTGCTTTGATTTGATTGGCTCACTGTCTAAA
Source organism: Macquaria ambigua (assembly GCA_008360985.2). NCBI lineage: Eukaryota > Metazoa > Chordata > Actinopteri > Centrarchiformes > Percichthyidae > Macquaria > Macquaria ambigua. The sequence continues at coordinate 1,228 of VMKM01004133.1, read as the reverse complement.
GGAGTGTATTGTGGCATGGAAGATACACAATTTTTAAATGCAATCTTGTCTGATAAAGTGTGGCAGGTGGTGATTCAGAGAGATTTCTTAAGCATTTATTACTGGACTGGTGGAGGTTTTAGAGCCGAGGTGCAGCTAGCTCAGTAATGTGGGGATTTTAAAAAAGGTTATATTTTTGGACAGTGCACATTATAATGCTATATTTTTGTTGACAAATTAAACAAATGTTTGCTGGTCTGAAGATAATGCACCAGTGCCTCTAAGATGATGATGCCTTTGTAAAACACAGGTTGGTCTTCATGCCTGCTGACATTGTAAAGTTTTTAAATCACTCATTATTATGTCACAGTGATGGATTATTGCCCTGAAGCCAGCAGCGCGTCTCTGAACAGTTTTTGGGAGGGTCTTGAGTTTGAAGACTCAATCACCTTCAAACTTTGGTAGAGATCCAAAAGCAGAACTCCACCAGACTGTGTATGTTTACATGCTAACAAGTCTTACGTTACTCTAAATAATTAGATTAAAGTTAGCTGTCGTCACTCGTCACTGTGGTATTTCTGCACTACTCTCCAGTCAATCAATCAACACTGTCAAGCTAACTGTGTTGGCAGGAGTGTGATGTCTTTATTTTTCTGTAGATGCACTTTGAGTTTCTGTAGGTGGAACTCTGTAGTTAGTGCAAGTGCAAAATGCACTTTGCTGCTAAAAGTGTTAAGAGCAAAAAAACGGATGGAACATTTATTAACTGCACATACACCGATCAGCCATAACATTATGACCACCTGCCTAATATTGTGTAGGTCCCCCTTTTGCTGTCAAAACAGCCCTGACCCATCGAGGCCTGGACTCCACTAGACCTCTGAAGGTGTGCTGTGGTATCTGGCACCAAGACGTTAGCAGCAGATCCTTTAAGTCCTGTAAGTTGCAAGGTGGGGCCTCCATGGATCGGACTTGTTTGTCCAGCACATCCCACAGATGCTCGATTGGATTGAGATCTGGAGAATTTGGAGGCCAAGTCAACACCTTGAACTCGTTGTCGTGGTCCTCAAACCATTCCTGAACCATTTCTGCAGTGTGGCAGGGCGCATTATCCTGCTGAAAGAGGCCACTGCCATTAGGGAATACCGTTTCCATGATGGGGTGGACTGCACCAATGTTTAGGTAGGTGGTTCGTGTCAAAGTAACATCCACATGAATGGCAGGGCAGGACCCAAGGTTTCCCAGCAGA
>VMKM01004132.1:0-22070 GCA_008360985.2 Macquaria ambigua | reverse complement strand
GCAGACAGACAGACAGGCAGACAGACAGACAGACAGGCAGACAGGCAGACAGACAGAGAGGCAGACAGAGAGGCAGACAGACAGACAGGCAGAGAGGCAGGCAGGCAGACAGACAGACAGGCAGACAGACAGGCAGACAGGCAGACAGGCAGACAGACAGAGAGGCAGACAGAGAGGCAGACAGACAGGCAGGCTTACAGACAGACAGGCAGACAGGCAGACAGACAGACAGACAGACAGACAGACAGAGAGGCAGACAGACAGACAGACAGAGAGGCAGACAGAGAGGCAGGCAGGCTTACAGACAGACAGGCAGACAGAGAGGCAGGCAGGCTTACAGACAGACAGGCAGACAGACAGGCAGACAGACAGAGAGGCAGACAGACAGAGGCAGACAGACAGGCAGACAGACAGGCAGACTGGCAGACAGACAGGCAGGCAAACAGACAGGCAGACAGACAGGCGGAGAGGCAGACAGACAGGTTTGGTCTGATGGTTTTTTAACGTAGGGGTAAAGTTTTGATAACTCTGCACAAATGAGTGATTCTTACTCTTGAACTAATGAGTCATGTAGCGCTGCGATTAACGATTCTTTTCATTATCAATTAATCTGCGGATTATTTTCTTGATTAATTGATTAGTTGTTTGGTCTATAAAATGTCCCAAAATAATGTAAATGCCTGTCACAGTTTCCCGAGGTGACATCTTCAAATGTCTTGTTGCTGCTGCTGCTGTAGCTAGCTGCTGTAACTAGCTGCTGTAACTAGCTGCTGTAGCTGCTGCTGTAACTAGCTGCTGTAACTAGCTGCTGTAACTGCTGCTGTAACTAGCTGCTGTAGCTAGCTGCTGTAACTGCTGCTGTAACTAGCTGCTGTAACTAGCTGCTGTAGCTGCTGCTGTAACTAGCTGCTGTAACTAGCTGCTGTAACTGCTGCTGTAACTAGCTGCTGTAGCTGCTGCTGTAACTAGCTGCTGTAGCTGCTGCTGTAACTAGCTGCTGTAACTAGCTGCTGTAACTGCTGCTGTAACTAGCTGCTGTAACTAGCTGCTGTAGCTGCTGCTGTAACTAGCTGCTGTAGCTAGCAGCTGTAGCTGCTGCTGTAGCTGCTGCTGTAACTAGCTGCTGTAGCTGCTGCTGTAACTAGCTGCTGTAGCTGCTGCTGTAACTGCTGCTGTAACTAGCTGCTGTAGCTGCTGCTGTAACTAGCTGCTGTAGCTGCTGCTGTAACTGCTGCTGTAACTGCTGCTGTAACTAGCTGCTGTAGTTAGCTGCTGTAACTAGCTGCTGTAACTAGCTGCTGTAGCTAGCAGCTGTAGCTGCTGCTGTAGCTGCTGTAACTGCTGCTGTAACTGCTGCTGTAGCTAGCTGCTGTAGCTGCTGCTGTAGCTAGCTGCTGTAGCTGCTGCTGTAACTAGCTGCTGTAGCTAGCAGCTGTAGCTGCTGCTGTAGCTAGCTGCTGTAACTAGCTGCTGTAGCTAGCTGCTGTAGCTGCTGCTGTAGCTAGCTGCTGTAACTAGCTGCTGTAGCTGCTGCAGTAGCTACAGCAGCTACAGCAGCTGCTGTAGCTGCTGTAGCTAGCTGCTGTAACTAGCTGCTGTAACTAGCTGCTGTAGCTAGCCGGTGTAGCTGCTGCTGTAGCTAGCTGCTGTAGCTAGCCAGTGTAGCTAGCAGCTGTAGCTGCTGCTGTAGCTAGCTGCTGTAACTAGCTGCTGTAGCTAGCAGCTGTAGCTGCTGCTGTAGCTGCTGCTGTAGCTAATGTAACTAGCTGCTGTAGCTAATGTAACTAGCTGCTGTAGCTAGCAGCTGTAGCTGCTGCTGTAGCTGCTGCTGTAGCTAATGTAACTAGCTGCTGTAGCTGCTGTAACTAGCTGCTGATCAGGAAACAGAACTGACACAAAACAGAAAATAAAAGCATAGATTTTGTCAAAAGAAAGAAGCTGGAGGTCAGAGGTCAGTTAAAAACATATTCAAGAATAAAAATGCCAGCGAATGAATATGTGAACCTCGACTGAGTTCAGTAGAAAGTGGTGCATTTTATTAACTCGAATTTCTGCTTCCAGCTGAAACTTTGGGGAAATTTAGGAAGAATTCATAAAACAAGATGTGTTTTACCATAAGTGGCTCTCATTAATGTGAACAGCTGATCATGAAGAGTTTTTCCCTTTCTGGTGTTTTTGGTTGTTTTTCCATTCTAATGTCTTTCTTCTGGTTCTAAAGTGGTTTATAATGAAACAGTGAGGATGAAGAAGTCCAGCTCGCAGGATGCCGTCACATCAAAGCGTGTTTGTTGTGTCCGACTTGTGCTGCATCTCATTTTCTGTCTGTTTTATCTGCACTTCGCTGCAGCAGATCAAAGTCTGCTGTTCGACTCTTTGCTCCGATTCTCTCAAACGTCCAATCAGATGGATTTCACCGTCTCTTAGGACAAAATAACCAGAACATCAGTGTCGCTAAAGTGGGTCTAGTTTGTGGTTGAGGAGCTGAGGAGTCCGTCCAGACTGGATCTGTGTAGAGGAGGCGTTTCATGTGTGTGTCGTTCAGTACACTGCAGGGATTAGTGCTTCTGTCTGGTTTAATAAAGTTGTAACTTCATGACAACTTTAATGATGGGAGGCGTCCGTTAATTAAGACTTAAAATAAATGATTTCTACTGATATGAAATCTGGAATATCTTATTATATATATTTTATATATAAATTCTAGTCACTCAGCAGTTAGTTGTAGTTGTTGAACGCAGCTGTTAATTAGTGAAAGACGGCGTTTCATGGTTTAATAATCAACTAAAATAAAAAGAATAAAGGAGGGAGGAAAGATGGCGACTGACTTCCTGGTTACCTGAACATTCATCCATCCGCTCATGTATTATCCACATGAGCATCTTAATTAAAGCTAACATTGACAGCAGGCGTGACGTCTGACGCTGTTTGAACTGGGATCTGCTTGGACTCTGGATCCAGGTTTTATCTGGACATTTTCAACCCAGCTGTGTCCATGGTGACTCCGGGTCAGGCTGCGTTCAGGAAACAGAGATCGCTGCACGAACCTCTAAAGCTTTAAATATAACTTTCATTTACACAGAAGTTCACCTGCTGGATTAAATATTACAGTTCACTGAATAACTGAAGAGCTATATGGAAATCAAATGCATCACGATATTATATTATATTATGTTATATTATATTATATTATATGTTATATATATCAGTTGATATCGATATAGATTAAGTCACACTGTGTTGAGCTCAAAGATTTCCTTCAGCTTCAGAACTTTAAAGACTTAAATGAGCTTCAAACACAGAATCTATTTAAATCAATTCTACAAATGTAGAGCTGCAACTCACGATTATTTTCATTATCAATTCATCTTTTCTCACTAATAATCGTTTAATCTATAAAAAGTCAGAAAACAGTGAAAAATGTCCAACATGTCGTCTTCAAAAGTCCGAAACCCAAAAAGATTCAGTTTACTGAGATATCAAACAGAAAAGCAGAAAATCATCTGAGGAGATGAAACTAAAAGACTAATGATGAAACACGACTGATGATTGATCGATTATCAGATTTGCTGCAGGTTATTTCTCTGCTGCAGCTCTGTGTAGGTAGTATAAGTAGAAACTATAGTGAAACAGTCCAGCAGAGATGGTGGCTGAAGAACGTCTGTCTCATGTGAAGATGTTAAAATTAAAAACATGTCAAATAATCTGCGTGGATAACAGAAAAGCATCATGATTATATAAAACAGACAGAAATCTTCACATCTGATGATTGATCGATTCTCAAAACAGTTGCAGAAGACTGAAGACTGGACCAACCAGCAGCACGTTGTTAAATACAGCAGATATGTGATGCTAATGTTGCTTTGTGTCTCCAACAGCTTCGCTGGATCAGTCTAATTACTGGAGTTTGACAGCTCTTGCACTCTGCATGCTTTATACACACACACACACACATATATATATACATACATACATACATACATACATACACACATATATACACATATACATATCATTGATTGATCATTGATTGATCACTGGTTGATCATTGATTGATCACTGGTTGATCACTGATTGTCTGCTGCTTTTCTTTGTCTTCTTTGAGAAAAACTGAACTCAGCTGTCTGAGTGCTTTAACTTTAGGAACTCATGAAGGACATGTTTCACCACTTATTGACTTTTTATTGACCAAACAATTAATCGATCAGAAAATGATCATCAGTCTGACATTTAAAACCAAAAAGAAACAAAGCTCGAAAAGTAAAGCAGTGACGGCTGCAGGACTGACCGACACCTGAAGGTGACAAACTGGTCATTTGAAAACAAAATCATTTAACTTATTGATAAAGTATCTGTTGCACATATATATTAAGTATTGATACTGGGTCAGCTGAGCTCTGCTGGTTTAGGAACAGGCGGCACGTGCAGAGATGCCGAACGGGTTAACGGGTTTGTATTCGTCCCGTAAATGTGCGAAATGAATGAACGTCGCGGTGGTTTGTGGTTGAACACGTGACAGTTGAAAACAGGTAACAGCTCACCTGGACCTGGTACATGTCTCGGGGGACGCAGCGTGGAGCTGCAGCCGCCAGCAGTCCACCACAACCCGGCTCCACTGCACCGAGCCGCTCGGTATCTCTGCGGGGTCTCTCAGCTCTCAGACCTCTGCAGGATAACGCCGATGTCCCGGTCCGCTCCGCCTGCCGGTCCGCTCTGGCTCCGGGTCGGTAGTCCCGGTCCGTTCTGGTTCCCGGCCCGTTCTGTCCAGCCTGTCCGACGCCAAAGCACCCAAACGCCGCGGGATCCGCTTATCATCTCGCTCCGCTGCGGTGGAGGGCGGGATGAAAACAAACCGAGCGGAGCCGAGTCCGTCCCGAGCCACACACTTCCTGTACGGGATTTCACAATAAAAGCATTGTTGTGCAAAACGTTTGTCAGAATTCAAACCAACCTGAAGAAGAATGTAAGGAAGAACAATTAACATGTGGCGAAAAAAGCAAAATGTGTCAAAGATTCAGCCAATTTATTCTTTTTTATATTAAAGAAATGAACATGTTTAAGCCTTAAATGTTCACAGTAACTTGTCACGGTCTTATTGTGTGCACCGTTACAGTTTCAGTCATTAGAGTTTAAAGAATCGTCTGAAAGAGAAAACTAACGTGATGTTTTAACTTTGATGTAGAACAGCTGTTCTCGGCCTGGAAAGAGGTTTGTTTTTAATGTATGCTTTTATTTTGAAAGCAAAGTTGCATCACTGGCGGTTTAATTGTTTTTCTTTACTTGACACGTGAAACACCAGAGAAACACCTGAGGTGATGTAACTGAAACCCGCAGGTGAAATATTTATTTCAAACGGCGACTGAGCTTCTTGTATGAGACACTGTGCATCATAAATATAAATTAATATAAATATAGAAACGAAAATGATTCAGCCATATTGTCACCAAAGTATTGATTAATCTGATGGATCCAGACACAGAAACAACAGATTTATCAGATTTTGGTGACGAGGAGCTTTTCTCCAGCGAGACATAATTTAATTTTCTTTGGCAAATGATTTAAAGCGTGTGTGATGTTTTTTCCTGCTGCAGCACACAGGTCTGACTTACCTGCAAACCTCAACGTTTGATGCTGAATGGTGAGTTCCCTGTTTTTCCACATCACTGCTGATAAAACACTTTAGTTTGTCAACTTCAGTACAAATAGATTCGTGAACCTTCGTCTCAAACGCCTCACATCTCTGAAGAGATCTGACTGTCACTTATTTTGAGTTTTAATGTTTCTGAAATCAATAACAATTCAACTTAAACGTGATGTCAAATAGCTGCCAATTCACTGCTTGTTTAGATTTTATAGTCATGAGGATTTTGGCAGCTGCCTCATGGGTCTTTCTGCAGGTCTCTGTCCAGGTGACACAACACCTGACAGTGTGACATCATCACTTCACCTTTGTGACGTCATGTCGTCTTGACCGCCTCCCGTTTCAGTCGTAGACCACTTTGCTTTAGAGGTGGTTTTTGGCGTCTCCCCTGCCCCTGTGGAAAGTGGGCGGGGTGTAAGAGGAGTGGTCTGGGAGCAGCCTGGAAGGCACCGCGCGCAATGCATTCTGGTTGTTGTAGGATTTCCTGCTGTAGAGCGATTACTAGGTTTAGGCGATTATTATTACTAGGTGACCTAGTTTTAAGAAATGGTCCTTTTTCCATCTGTGAACTTCCTCTTTAAGAGAGTTCGTGAATCTTGGGATGAAAAAGTCAAAGAGGTTTAACTGACACTGCTTGTCAGATGGTCAAACAGTGTCAGAACTCCTCATACGGACTAGTTCTTTTCTAGCGTAACTCGGCCCTCAGGATGAAAATACCAAAGTGCTCTGACTTGAGGCCCATTGCATCTCCGCCCCTCTGTCAGCTCAGCTGTCAATCAAACAAATACACCAGTGCTGCCAGCTACAGGCTTGGAGGCTAAAGGAGCATCTCTGATAGTAGGCTCGTTGGAGATGACCTGCGCCTCGTCTGAAATAAACTTTATTATTCTTCATATCAACCACACAAGATGTTTGTTAACAGATGAAACGTCACTGCACAACATGCAGCAACAGTTAAATATTACAATTACACAGAAAATTAGGATTTTCTACAAAACGTGATGTTTGTGGTCAAAACTAAGAGCCAATCAGCTCTTTGATCAGGCGACAGCCAGGCGTTTCCCATCATGCCCTGGGTCTTGCAGTCAGTGGAGAGCAGCTGCAGCGCCTGGCTCATCTCCAACGAGCCTGACGTCTCCCAGCACCTTATTGTTCTTTTCTACGGAAGCCGAGAACGGCCGTGCTTGCAATTCTTTTTTTAATTCCGTTATCTCGAGATCACAAGTTAATTATTTCGTTATCTCAAGAAAACAAAAGCTTGTTTCCTCTTACTGACCTACTTCTAATGTTTACCAGAGATCAGGAGCGCCTGTAGCAACTGGTTTAAACTGAAAATGTCAGATCGAGGGGTAGCCTGCTCATTATTGATCATTGCATCAGACTGTACTTTAATCAATGTGTCTTTCTGTTAGTGATAACATTCGGATCAGTCCTCGTCGTTTAAGGAGAAGACTACGAGATAAATGAACCTGTTATCAAGAGAAAATGAGCTTTGTTATCTTGAGATAACGACATTAAAAAAATAATTGCAAGCATGGCCGTTCTCGGCTTCCGTACTTTTCAATAATAAAAACATGTTAGCAGTAAATTTGAAAATCACTTTGACATGATTTTTTTAAAATAAGGGTTCCAATGTGTGTCAGTCCGCATCATGAACTCAATTAGTTTGTCGACATGGTGAATTCATCGATCACTGATCTGAAATCAGAGACCTTCCTTCACCTGGTTTCTCCTACAGACAGATGTCTGATCCGGAGTCCAGTTCCAGACCTTCTGGAGGGTCAGATTACTGAATCAAACATCTGGGTTAAATCATTACCCACAATCCTCTCTGATGTGTGATAATCCAGCTGTGGCAGCATGATGGTCCCACTGGGCGAGACCAGGATCCACAGAACGACTGACAGACATGACCAATGTTTCTGTTTACAAACCTGTTTGTTGGTTCGACTGTTAGCAAGATATCTCAAAAGCTAGCTGGACCACGGAGCAACTGATGAGGTGAGTGATCAGGTTTCAGTGTGGATCCGGATTCAACAGCCCCACATTCAAAGGTCTGCTCAGCATGGCTCGCTAGTTTCCCCCATTTTGCTTTAACAAAGAGATCAATAATAGTCTAGTCTACTGAAAACACAGCAGCACATGCAATAGATCAGTGTGACAGTAATTGTAACGCAGGCTGGAGTACACAGATCTGCAGAAAGGCCAAAAACATGGAGTTCATGAAGGGTCAAAGTGTTGCGTAGCTCACTAACAGTGCCAGGTAACCAGGAAGTGCTGGGACGTTTTCAAAAGAAGACGAGCCTTGCAAAGCACGTTTTTAAATTATATATTTCAGTTAAACACAAATAAATGATGCTCCTTCAGACAATAAGATGATAACAACTGGACAGTCAGAAAGGCTTCAGCCGTCGTCCATCACGAGTTACATCCCGGCTGTCACCTTGCTGACTGCACACTGGAAAGATCACTAACATGAAACACTTCACACCTGTGAACAAAGATTGTACCTGCGGCGTCAGAGTCAGACCCGCCATCCATCTTAATGTACTCCTCCTGACGTGTTGCAGCCATACAACGATGTAACATTACTTCCTCCTTTAGGCTGTATTCACATTGAATCAGGCGCTGCGGCGAAAACGCAGATTTTCCCGTTCATTTGAACCGGGGTACTGCGTTCAGGCTGTGGCGGTGCGGGCTGCAGGGGGTGCCGCAAAAAAACGCAGCGGCCTGCAGCGAAAACAGTCAACTTCTGGAGAAATCATGCCAGTGATCAGACCGGCAGACGCCCAGGTGAAGAAGAACTTTGTTTACCTGTAGCATTAGCTGTTTACCTTAATATTCCACTGTTTACTGAGCAACTGTGAAGATGGAAGAGAGACTGATCGATCGGCTCCGTGATTACTGTTCATCAGCTGTTCAGTCCACTGAACACTGGGATAGGACCGCTTCAACCTGCTGCCACAAAGGTGTTTGACAAGACTCAAAGTGAAACTAACGTTCAGGGACTAAAGGAGGCAGCGACTGATCTGCCTGCTGTGAGTTCATTTTGTGATGTGGAAGTTTTCATGTTTGGTTGAATAATTCAGGATTTATTCATCCTTAAATTGTCATTTTATGAAAAAGGTGATGGCTCCTGCTGTGAGGTTACAGATTTAACTGTTGAATGAATAATTTCAGGCTTTTTTTCCTCTTTACATTTTATCAAAGTCAACGTTCCTGCTGAATAATCCAAATCATTTACGAATCAGTTATTATTTTTGTTTTAGTACTGAAAGAATTCAAGACAAATATACAAAGTTGGTACACATGCTAAATATTAAAGGACATGTATCAATAAATGCTGTAGTTTTCATTTTAATGTATTTAGTTGACATGTTTAACATTAAGTCGTCATATTTGATGCAGAAACAGCAAATGAAAGACTTTAAAGGACGTCAACAGTCTTCACAGTAAATAATGAGTTTATAAAACTGTTGTTCTGCTGAAAACTCATCTTTCAATAAACCACTGTGGACCAGATTTACTCTGCAAAATAATCAATAATAATTAATGAATAGATGAAACTCTATCATACTATTTTTCTCCCTAAGAGTCAGATTTAGTGATAGCTCTACACTGATCAGTTTATTAGATGTTTTTATGGTGTGTGTGTCTGATTCTTTTCCAGAGGTAGAAAGTAACTACGTACATTTACTCAAGTACTGTACTGAAGTACTTGTACTTTACTTGAGTATTTTTAATTTATGCTACTGTCTACTTGTACTACATTTATCTAACAGCTTTAGTTACTTTACAGATTCAGATTTCACATGAAAACTATCTTTTAAAAGAAGAATATGATAATCTTATAAAATACAACACGCTGTTACAGACTGAACCAGTGGTTTCCAACCTTTCTGTAACCTCTTCTATAAAATCAGTGTGTAGTTGTGTCCCCTCGTCACGTTTCTGATGTCTCCGAGTTGTTAGCAGTTCCACCAAAGACACATTCCCCATTTATACTTATCAGATTGTTTCATTTCAGTAACTGTTTGAGGCCCAAAGAGGTGAAATATCTGATATTTCACACAGAGTCCATCCATCAGGTGAAACTGTTATAAGAAACAGATGTTGCCAGTGTTTGACTTGTATTAAAACAAGTGATAACATCACATTATTTAAAACAACAGTTCAACACAGAAGCAGGTGATTTATAACATTTTGTTCCCAACTCAGAAAACCTGCTGTGTTCACTGACCTGCAGCAGTTTGACTCAGCAGAAATAAAACACAGTTCATACAACACACTGAATGGACAAATGATCACCAACAGCTGCTGATTACTGACCTGCCGACACAGTGAGTCTGGATCGAAGGCTGACCTAAGATCAGTTACTGCGTCTTAAACCTATAATCTATGAAGTATGGTGTGTTCAGAGTCAACGCAAAGTGAATTTTAATCTCACGTTAATTTGACTGATGGACTGTTTGTGCAGTCTATAATTTACCCATACGTTAGCTTTAGCTAGCTAGCAACGCTGTCTCCATGTTTGAACTCACCAGAGAAACTCCAGTACTTTGGTTATTGTCCTCTCCTCTTATTCGCCCTGCGTTCAGCCTGAACAGCTTCAGAGAAAACTAAAACCTTTCTGTTCATCAGTCACTCAGGACGTTGTCTTCCTACATAGCTAGCTGCTTAGCAACATCCATAAAAAATGTCTTCCAGCGTGGACGACATGTTGCAGCTGTGCAGGTTGTCGTGAGTCGACTTACACAAATTCAACTTTAAATTGACATATCTCATGCGGACGTTAAGCTAACTGCAGCTTCTATACTGACTGAAAATGGTGGGCCTGAGATGTCAGTCAACAGAAGACCGCTAACATGAACAGCTTGTCTCACTGGAGATTCAAGAGAAACCAAAGGACCATTTAGACTCATTATCAGCTCACGATTTAGTCATAGTCCGTCCTGACGAAGACAGCTTCATCTAACCGATGAACTCCGAGCTGTAAAGTCTGAAAGTTTGATTCAGAGCCTGAATCAGAGTCTGTCTTTGTGAAACCAGAACCTGGTTTTAACTCGTTCAGGACCTCGTCTACTGGTAAACTGGATGTTTTATACAATCAACAAGGTCCCAAATCTTCAATATCCTGAGCAACAACTGGTCTGCCTGGAAACCCCCGTTTTTCAGGAGATGATCGAGAAATTGTGGACCCAGAAAACAAAACAACACTTCCACCATCTTCAACGTTCAGGTCACATTCACACCACAAAGCAAAGTTTATCTGTGCTTGAGGCTTGGTGACGTAGTGACCTCTTGCATGACGTAGTTGGCAAGCTAATGGCTAACATGCTAGCCAGCCTGGAACGTAGTACATAGTACCAGTCAGTCACAGTAGCAGTTAGCAGTTAGCAGTTAGCTAACTGTCCCTGATTGTAAACCAGCTCTCTGCTGTGCAGCAGTTTACACTCTGACGGAGGAGCTGCAATAAGACTGGATGTTAGCAACACAGCTAATAAGCTACGATAGCATCCTCCATGTTGGACTCTCCGGCTCAGCTCTGATTGGACAGTTTGCTATTGGTCAACAGCACAAATCCTGTGTCAAAGTTCACCAAAGTTGAACTGGACACAAAAGATTTGTGCAGATTTTCTTCTCCCCGCAGGTGAATCCATGTTGAACAGAAACACCCAGTATCACTGATGGGTGGAGTCAGAAGTGTGCTCTGCTGCACCTGTAACCACACCCAACAGTGATGTCACTGGGTCCTGGAGTCCACCTGTACATCACTGCAGCCAGGTGAGGAGTTAAACCACTGGAGGTGAGCAGAGACAAGATTAGTTGGAGCAGCGCAGTGATCCTGGAGGTTACATCATGATTTATGTGCTGATGAAAGAAGAAGTGTTGTGTCCTTCAGAGAGGTGTGTGTGTGTGTGTGTAGAGAGGTCTGTCTGTCAGTGGTGGAGTTGCATTGTGGGTAATGTAGTATGTGGTTTGTTTGAGTGCAGCGGTCCCTCGGTGCTCAGACTTTGATGCTGCTGCTTTTGGTTCCTCTTCTTCTCCTGTTCGCTGGCGTCATCACCTGTGACTGTGACATCAGTGATGTCCGGGTCATCTGAGGTGACCTGGGTACCAGCGTTAACCAGGTTGTCTGCGGTGGCGGCACCGACCTTGTCAACCTCGGCGTCAGCGGTAGCATCTCTTCGACTGCCGCCACCCTGACGGTGTTTTTCCCGTACAGCCTCCTCTCGTACTGCAGCAGCTGCTCCCAGAAGCCGGCGTTCAGTCTGACGTAGGGCCGGCTCTCCCGGACCCAGCGGTGCGCCTGGCAGAGCGTCACCCCTCTGTAACGCATCAGGTACGCCATCACCAACGCCGGGGAGCGGCTCATACCAGCCGCGCAGTGCACCAGCGTGCCCCCTGCACGGTTGCCATGGATACGCTCAGCCACCCGGTCGAAGTGGTCTCCGAGGCGGGCACTGGGCAGGTCAGAGACGGGAACCCGCACACACTCCACCCCTGGGTAGGCGGGGCAGGCGTGGCTGAGCGTGGCGTTGACGATCAGGGTGATGCCCTTCTGAGACACCAGTGTGGCGTTGAGGGGCCCGTCGGCGCCGCTGAGGAACAGTGTGGGAGTGATCTGAGACACCGACATGAGGCCGACCTGTCAGGAAACACATGCTGGCGTTAATATACTACTGAGGACCAACCAGCAGCTGATTGTCTCTGAACCAGAGATATGGTTAGCCTAGCTTAGCACAAAGACTGGAAGCAGGGGGAAACTGTTAGCCTAGCTCCATCAGAAGAGAAAACATCCACATGTTGTATGTTATTAACTAACCAGCTGCTCAGCTCACAGCTGACAGCAGCCTCACTATGAGTGCAGGACTTCAGAGATGCTGGTTCCATCCAGGACCAGTTTAACCTGCTAGGGTCAACCTTTTCACCCACCATGTGTATTTTATTAGTCAGTAATTCGTTTGTGGCTATCTGATTAAACACAAATGTATAAATGGAGTACACAAAAGGCCTTAAAGATATATTTACAACATGGGGCTGCAGATGAGGTAATGTGGGTGTTGCCTCGGCCCATTCTCTTTATATTGTGCTTTATGCACTAATAAGAGAAATGTGCAAGAAATAAAATTACCACAAACTCATCTGGGGCTTTCGGGCCCCCCTGAGGCCCCCCTCCAGCGCTAACTGTTGCTAAAACCAGCATGTCTCCTTTTACATTTCTGTTTCAATAAACCACATGTCAATCAGACAGACTCAGAGCCGCTGGGTGTTTCTCTTTGCATGGAGCTATGCTAGCAGTATTTGTGCTAAGCTAGGCTAACCACACCCTGGACCTGGTCTCTGTATGAATACCATGAACTTCTGTAGAACAGTAACTGTAACTGATGATGTCTCACAAAAACACAGACTGAGAAAGACCTCATAAGAGTATCAGACTGTTATTTTAAAAATGTGTGTGTGTGTGTGTTACCTGCTGCCTGATCTTTGGTTGTTTCTTCCTCTGGTCACTGCTCTGAATGCACACACACACACACACACACACACACACACACACTGATGATACCGTAGAAGGCGGTGTGTGTCAGTTGGCCGGCCAATGAACTGAAGGGTTAATTTTAGTGCGACAGCTGAAAACTGGTCATGTGACTTTTACCAAAATAAGACCAACACACCAAAACAACCGAACACACACTCACCTGTACGGCTTTCTATACACTATATACTTTCTATATACTCTTATTGACTGATGATCATCACTGACAAAAATAATTAACAATCTTGAAAATGAGTCAGATTTCGCTTTAACACACAGAAACACATGAAGTTCTGTTTTTCCAATGTGAAACATATTTCACAGGTAAAATATGTGATGTCATTTTTCACATTTTAACGTGATACATACTTTTCTGTAAGAACTCATTATTATTTCTACTGCACACAGAGAGTTTCAGTAATTCTCTGTTTCTAAATGAAAACATCTGTTTGAAACAGCTGTTAGGCTCAGCATTTCTAAAATCCTGGATGTGGTCTGTGGCAGACTGTGGCAGACTGCTCACCTGTCCAGGAACGCACTCGACCAATGAGAGCTGGGATAGACTCCAGCACTCCAAGACTCTGCAGAGGACAAGTTAGTATAGATCATTAACACTTTATCTATTCACTTGATCATTAATATCATTATGTTGTTCTGTCTCTTTGGTGCAGTTTATTGATTTTTCACCACGACAGGATTCATGTTTCCACATGAAGGAAAACATCTAGCTGCTCACATCTTATTTTCATAGCATTCAAAAAACAGTTTCAGATTCACACCTGTTTTAAATGTCCTGTCACACCTGTTTCACCTGTCACACCTGTTTTTGTGCTGTTTGTATAAGAACAAAATAATAAAAATGTATTATTTCTTTTGTATAAAAGTGCTCCTGCGGGACCGGGGGGCAGTGGAGAGCAGCCGGAAGTTTAGAGAAAGAAGCAGAGCGAAGAAGAAGCGCAGCTAGCTAACAGTTAGCCAGTTAGCTTCCTCCGTCATGGCGGAACTGAACCGACAGCTTCAGGAGTATTTGGCCCAGTCTAAAGGTGGCGGCGCTAAGACCATCTCCCAGTCCAACTCCAGCACCACGGTGGACCTGGACGACCCGGAACCGGTACCCGGGAGCTGGTTCGGGCGGTGGTCGCGCCCGTGGTCCGGGAGCCGCGGCGGCAGTCCGTCCGGCCAGAGCTCCAGCGGAAACAGCGGCTTTTCTTGGCCGTGGTCGGCCGAGCCGGACCCCTGCCTGCCAGGCTTGAGCCGCCGGCAGCGGCTGGTGACCTTCGGGGTGTGCGTGTCGTTTTCCGCGCTGTGTTTCGGACTGTCGGCGCTGTACGCACCGGTGCTGCTGCTCTACGCCCGCAAGTTCGCGCTGCTCTGGTCGCTCGGGTCGCTGTTCGCCATCGCGGCGGCGGCGGTGCTGCGCGGCCCCAGCAGACTCGCCGCCGGCCTGCCCACCTCTCCCGGAGCCGCGGTCTACCTGTGCGCCCTCGGAGGGACTCTGTACGCGGCGCTGAGCCTCCACAGCACCGTGCTGACCGCGCTGGGTGCCGCCCTGCAGGTCACGGTCATCGTCGGGTACGTGGTGTCGCTGCTGCCCGGGGGGAGCGCCGGGATCCGCTTCATGGGAGGGATGGCGGCTTCTGCCATCAAGAGGACCGTCACCGGGAAAACCATGCCGATCTGACCCCGGACTGAGTGTCAGAGACCGGACAGATCTCACACATCCATCAGGCTTAAAGCACTGATACCTTAAACAGGGTCCGGGGGCCTCCGGGAGCCGCTTAAGAGTCTCCAGGGGGCCCGGTTTAGAAAGACCAACTTTATTTTGTCGGTACATTCCTCAGCAGGCAGATTATTATTGATTATCGGCTGCTGTTAACAGATATCGGTCTAATATTTGGTTGACTGGAGAACTGATGCTGTGAAGGTCAACTAAACCCTGAACACAGACCTGCAGGACAGACTACTGCTGCTCAGAGGACCAAACAACCAAATAAAGTTTAAAAAGACGTTTCAACTGTAACCTGATCAACTGTGAACCTTTAATCAATAACATGTATCTGGGTGTTAGATTGGATGCAGGTGTGTGAGTGAAGAAAATCACTTTAATACAGGAAATAAAAAACTAAACATAAGTTTGGTTTCATGTATTATCTGTAATCAGCTATGACCTCTGACCCCTGAACTGTTGACTCACTGCAGTGGTACTCCCTGTGCACCAGAGTATTATATGTATGTATGAGTTCATTAGCTGTTTCCTTGAGAAATCTTTAAGGAAGTAGGAAGTCAATATTAATTGAAAACATTTTTCTTAGTAATTTGTAGTTTGCCTGTAATTGACATGTTTTCTGTGCGCTGACTCAAAGTCTGTTAAACGACAGAGATGCAGTCTGGGGGTCTTTGCTCCTGTGTAGGAGGGGTGGGGGGGCCGTGCTCCTGTGTAGGAGGGGTGGGGGGGTCTTGTACATCTCATAACCTGTCCGTGGCTGTAGGACATCTGATTTACAAATAGCAGCTATTTATTTATGATTTCATGATAAAATATTTCGAGTTTATTTGGCATTCATACATTAATAAATGTGACCCGGCCCTGGTCCACATGTGGAGCTGACGGATGGAGTTGAAGTGTGAATCTTTATTGTCCACCTCAGTGGAGTCGGTGAAAACACGAAAACATAGAAATCTCTTACAAAAAAGGACAGAAAGCAACGAGGTGGAGACAAAGTGTGGACAGACAGGAGGAGGAGACGCTGACAGTATTTTACATTAAAAGAATCCGGCTGCAGTCTGACACGGGACTGGTTTCCTGTCCGTCCACCTGTCAGCTCAGGTGCTCAGTGTGGACCAATCAGAAGCCGCCGTCCTTCACAGCAGCAGAGGTCTGAATGTGTCACATGACCAAAAGTTTGTCTTAAGGATTTCCAGGATCTGGACTTGGTCTCAGGTCTGTAGAGGGACCGGCATGGACGAGACAACCAGAGGAGAGGAGGATTATGGGAGATTTTTTCTTCAGGACTACCGGCCCCGGCCGCTCCCCCTCGGTGGTCCTCTGGGTGCTGGTCCTCCTCTCCTGGGGGCCGGTCCTGGTCCAGGTCCTCCTCCAGGACCCCAGCCGCCTCGTCCACCTCGACCAGATGGCCCGTAACCCCCGTCCTCCCTCTGGGGGGGGCGACCTGCAGGGACACAGCAGAGACGCACGTGAGGGGTTAAAGCAGAAACGTAGTCTTGATTAGAGCTGGCTCTTTCCTGTCCTCAGGACCACCAGACGGTGGATCTGGAACAGGACTGAGCTGGGTTTAGTTCACCTCCACTCTTTTATTTTGCTACTCACTGAAGTCACAACATAGAGCATTAAAGCCTAGTGTACATTTATATATTACATATCATCAAAGTTTTATTAAATGAAAAAATATATTCATGTTTCCACCAAAATATAGACAAACATTAAAGTGTGTGTTTTGTAAATGACAATTATTACAACTGCAAAATATTACCAAGTAAAATATAACAAAATATATTTTAAATATTGTATTTAATCGTACTCATTATATGATATATTATTTTATAATATATATATTTTACACAAATAACAAGTTGTCGGTTATATTAACTATAATGATGATATTAACATTATGGTTAATAAATGTTTGAACTATAGGATTATTTCATTTATTATTATTACATTAAATGGTATGCAGTATAAAGTATATTCCTGTTGGCGCCCCCTTCAGGCTGCAGAGGTCATTACAGACACAAGCAGAACAAATGTCTGTCAGTCTGCACTGCAGCAGTCTGGCCTGAGGGGGGCGCTGCAGGAGGACCATCAGCTGTTTTACAGTTAATCTGTGAAAACGTTAGAAATCAGCTGATAACCACTCGGGTGTAGTTTTCACCTCCGTCAGCTCCCGGTGACTCTCGCTCTCGGGGGTCTCCGGTTCCCGGTCCGTCCTGCCACGGACGCTTCCGGGGGGGCAGAGATGCCATGTCCATCCCCTGCAGGGAGGAGGAGCGCTCGCGGCCGGCCGGAGACGACCCATCATGCATCTGCTGACCGTCCCGATAACCATCGTGACCTACAGGCAGGAAGACAGGGAGGCAACCGCCACAATAAGAGTCTGCAGAGAAATAATCCCGTACTCTGAGACGGAGAAATGTTGGTTCAGTTTTCATGTCGGAGTTCAGTTCAACCAAAATCTGTCTCCTTCTGACATCTGAAATGCTTCATCACATCTTTTTATTGTAAAACATAAAAATATTCGGTTCAAAGGCTCACGAGATTTACTTTTTCAGAAATTCAAAATACGAAGAAGACAAGTTTATAAGTTTATTTGTGGAGCCGGATAGTGCTTTACATAAAGCATTAACAGCAGAGGAGGTCACGGGGCTGATGGGAGTTGTAGTCTGACTGTGTGCTCATTGATCCACTGAACAGCAGAAAACTTCCAGCTGTCAAAGTGACTCAGTCCTCTGTTGGTTCCCATACTCCTGGAAAACCTGGAAAAGTCCAGGAACTGGGTTTTCCAGGAGGGGAAAGTGAATCTGATCCGATATAAAATGTTCAAAAAGTCTTCCTGCTGCAAAATCTCAAATAACCAAAAGACCAAATGTTCTGACAGAAGATGGAAACCAGATCAGTGCTGCGCTAAATGACTTGTATTTTTTCAGACTTTTCTTTAGTCTTTGCTTTTCTTTTCGTCAGAGGAGAACTTCACCTCTTCACACTTTGAAAACTGAAATAAACTGCTGGTCTAGACTGTGAAGACTGGTTCCTCTCACCTCCTCCTCTGGGAGGCCCTCCTCCTCGTGGCGGCCTCCCCCTGCCTCCGTTGTCCCAGCCTCGACCCATCTCCTCCTGGCCGTCAAAGCCCTCCTCCTGGCCGCCGTACTCGTCAGGGTAACCTCGACCTCCGGGCCGGCCTGGGCCTCCTCTGAACCTGAAACACCCAGTTCAGTCCAGTTCAGATCTGTTCAAATCTCTGAGGCTCTGCAGGTTCAGGTTTTAGCTCCTGTTCCTCCTCAGAAGAAAAGTATCTCACCTGTCGTCTCTTCGTCCTCTGAACTCTCCTCCGGTGAACCTCTCGTCAGGGCCCCAGGTCCCCCCATTCCCTCCTCCTCCTCGGTGTCCTCCCCCCCTGTGGCCTCCCCCTCCTCCTCCCTGGTATCCTGGTCCGGGTCCTGGTCTCCAGCCCTCCTCTCCTCTGCCGTGGAAGTCCTGGCCTCCATCAAAGTCCTGCGGTCCACGTCGACCCTGCTGGTTGTCCCCCCAGTAAGGACCTGAGCCCTGGTCTGGTCCTCCGGGTCCCTGCCGGTCAGGAGGGCCCATGTGGTGGTTGGGCGGCGGCCCCCGAGGGTCTCCTTAGATGAGAAGAGTCAACTTTAAACTACATTTGATCTAAATTGTGTTGTTTCACTCCGACTCACTGCGCAGCCTTGGATGCTTATAGTGACGTGTTCTGTATATATCTCAGATTGATTTACCAACAGCACTTTCACCATCGTGGCGCAGTGAGTGAGGCTCGGTCCCCTGTTGCTGCGTCGTCGTATAATTATCTGCTGCCATGCTAGCAGCTCTGTGAGGCTGTGAGCTAAATGCTAACGTCAGCATGCTAACAAGTGTTTTTGAAAAACAGACCCCAGTGGAGACAGAAATAAAACTTATAAATAAGACTTACCTTTGCCGTTGGGCCCCTGCTGCCCCATCCCATGCATCATAGGCCCCGAGTTCTGACCCTGGAAAGACCACATCAGATTCTTACAGCACCTTTAAAACCAGTCCTGCTGAAACTGGTCCTGAACCAATCAGACGTCCTGACGACAAGAAACTCAACTTAAACACATGAACTCACCTGGTGCTGCATATATGGGGGTCCCTGCATGTTTCCTGGAGGCCCCTGCATGTTTCCATGGGGTCCTTGTATGTTTCCTGGGGGCCCCTGCATGTTTCCATGGGGTCCTTGCAAGTTTCCTGGGGGCCCCTGCATGTTTCCATGTGGTCCTTGCATGTTACCAGGGGGGCCCTGCATGTTTCCATGGGGTCCTTGCATGTTACCTGGAGGCCCGTGCATCCCTCCCGGGGGCCCCTGCATGTTGCCCATCCCATAGTTGTTTGGCATGTTGCCGTGTGTCCTGGGTGGGGGCCCCATCATCCCACCCTGCATAGGACCCTGAGGGCCCATCATGTTCCCCTGAGGTGGCATCATGCCCCCCTGAGGTGGAGGCCCCTGAGGATCCCTTGGAACCATTCCTCGAGGAGGGGGGCCCATCATCCCACCAGGGGGCCCCTGCATCCCTCTGGGTCCCATACTGTGAGGCCCTTGGGGTCCCATGTTTCTGGGAGGGCCGGGGTGTCTCTGCATACCTTGGGGTCCTTGCATGTCTGGTGGACCCATCATGCCCTGAGGGGGCCCTTGGTGAGGCTGGGGTCCAGAGGATGGCCCCATCTGTCCAGGGGCCATGAAAGGAGGCTGCATGCCTCCAGGGCCCATGGGAGGCCCCATGTTGTTGGACATCTGCTGAGGAGGCATGTTTGGGGGAAAGCCCTGCTGGCCAGGAGGCATTGGGCCCCCAGGACCTCCGGGGCCTCCAGGGGCAGGGAAGGGGGGCATAGGGCCCTGTCCCTGTGGGGGGCCCATATTCCCGTCTGTGTTCATCTGGTTCATTCGGTCCATCTTCATTTGCTGCAAGAACCAAAGACACGAGTTAAAAGTGAGATCAGATTCAGTGGTACTGGGCGGTTGTTGGGGGGCGACCAGGTCCAACCAGAGGTCTCTATGGAAGACCTTTAAATTCTCATTTTCACATTAAAAGGAAACAATGAAATCTTTGTGTTTTTAAAACCAATAATGAGTCCTACTCACAACCAGAACACGATTCTAAATCATGATGATCCTGTGAGAGGTTAATGACCCTGTTTAATGCTGAATAACATTCACTGTCAGTAAGAAACCTCAGACCACACAGTGGAGCAGAGTCCTGAACCTGGACCTGAACACTGAGTGCAGCAGAAGTGAGTCCAAAAGTCAGAACCTTTACAAAGTGTAGAAACTTTTCTAATTGACACGCGTCATGCAACCTTGTGTAAGCGGTTCGCTGTTTCTCCTCTAATGAAGATAACGAGCCCTGTGTGTGCAGAGATGCTAACTGCCGAAGTAAAGATGCCCACCTCCAGCAGCATGGGGTTGGTGTACTGCAAAGCTGCCATCTCCTGCTCGATCTCTGCCTGAGTCTTCTTCTTCGTGTCCACTTTCTGCTCCACCTTCCGGTCTTTGGACAAATCTCCACCAGGCGGCATCATGGGTACTTTATTCTCCGCCCAGGCCTGTAGAGAGGCGATGGGTTATACTGTTTATACAGCAGAACTCTTTAACGTACAGGAGTAAAACTTCATGTTGTGATGGAGACATTTCAACCAAACAGTCTCATGGGTTGATAAACGTCCAGGTGTTCATCGGTGCTCAGGTGTTTACCTGTTGGAACTGTGCTGGGATCGGTTTGGCGTACGGTACTTTCTTCTGTGGGACCTTCTTGGTGTCTTTACCCATGACCTCGTCCATGCCCCAGTCTAGACCCGGGATGGACATCTCCACCTCAGGAGCCGCCTCCTTACCTGGAGACAACAGTTACACCTGAGTTACACCTGACACTGAGGAGAACCTTTTAAAGACCTAAAACAGGAAGTACTGAGTTTGAGTAAATATCATTAATGTACAGAGTGAATATTGATCCCTGTGGGCAACAACAGTGTGAAAGTAATGAATCGAAACATTTTTATATTTTCTCTGCACATTTTGCTGCTGAAGAAACTAAAAATAAAGTGAGGTGAAATGTTGATGATCAAATTAAGAACTAATTAATTCTAATTTAAAACAACTTAATTACTTTTTGTTTGAAAAAACCTTTGAGATTTTGTGGCTAAAGTAAAAAAGTTTTAAAAATCTTTTCGGCTTTTTTCCCTGAAGCCTGGCGACCTGCAGCCTGTCCCTGAGTGAGTTCCAGGATGTTCCAGGCTGAGACTTACTGCTCTGCTCCTGCTCCATGGCTGCCTTCAGCTGCTCTGGGATCCCCATACCAGGGATGGAGGCCACGCTGTTCAGGTCCATGTCATCTGAAACACACACACACACAAACACAGAATGATCAACAGCTGTGATCAAATAAAATCACACACACTCGTGTCATTTGTCCTCCTGCGCTCACCGTACTCCATGCCGTCCTCTGACATCCCAGGCAGCAGATTCAGGTTGTAACGGTCTCTCATCTTATCACCCGGTCGATTCCTCGTCCAGAATTTACTGCAGAATAAAAACAAGCGCAGAGAAAGTTCAGAACCGAAGCCGGCCTGGCTCTGTCTGAGACATTTTACATCCAACCAGAGAACCTGAGGTTCAGGAGGCGTTCAATAACTCTCAGTGTTCACAGTGTTACAGAACTCTGCATCATATATATACATATATATACATATATATACACATATATATACATATATACACACATATATATACATACATATACATATACATACATATACACACATATACATACATATATACACATATACATACATATATACACATATACATACATATATACACATATACACATATACATACATATATACACATATACATACATATATACACATATATACACATATACACATATACACATATATATACACACATATATATACACATATACACATATATACATATATATACACATATACACATATATACACATATATATACATATATACATATATACACATACATACATATATATACATACATACATATATATACATACATACATATATATACATACATACATATATATACATACATACATATATGTACATACATACATACATATATGTACATACATACATACATATATATA
>VMKM01004131.1:0-22087 GCA_008360985.2 Macquaria ambigua | reverse complement strand
TTGAAATTCAGGCTGTTTCCTCCTTCTAATGTCTCACACACACACACACACACACACGCACAATTGCACAATTGGAATACATCTCTTTTAAGTATTCTCACACAAGCATATGTATACATGCCTCTATTCGTACTCTTTACACCTATCATGCTTACTTTTGCTCTTCTCTTCCTTCTTGGAGTTTTGTTCTGTGTCGCTTGCCCTCACTTTCCGTCACGCTCTTACTTTTACTCCATCTTCCCCTTGATCTCTCCTTCCTTCCCTCCCTTAGTCTCTATCCATTCTCTCTCTCTCCTCTGTCCTTTCCCCCCTTCTTGGCATCGGCGGCAGCATCTCTTTTAAGGCACATGTCAAGGGAACTGTCTGCCGCTTTCAAAGGCCTTTGTGTCCGGCCTTTCTTCCCCTTAATTTGGTTTCCCCAAAACACTTTCCCATAGCATGGCCGTCTCGCCCCCTTTTCTCCCAGCTACCCCTCTCCTCTCATCTCTCCCTCCCTCTCACTCTTCCAACTGTCCTAAATACGTTTTACTGACTATGATATGTATAAAGTCGGGGTATCTCAGACCTTTCTGTAATCTAACATAATGTATGAACATGCATGTTAACACACGTGAGTAATCAGGATATGAGTTATGCTAAATGTATTCACATGCAAAATCTGAAGCACTTGAATTCAAGTCAGTTCTTCAAAAGACCAATTTTGACCGATGTATTTTTCAGGAGAGAAAAGGGAGATAAAGAACATATGACCAAATTCATAAAATAAATCTGGAGCAGGAAACATCCACAGCATGGTAGACATACTTCGTACTACCAGGCCCTCCAGTGCGTCCTGGGCATCCGGTTTCCCCGCTGCCCTCTTCCCATGACTTCTCTGACTGCATAGGTTTCTTCAGGGAGCTTCTTGTCATGGCAACGCTTACCAAAGTATTGTTCTGTTAGCAGGCAGAGTAAGAGGGAAGATGACCCTGAAACAAAAGAGTGTATATATTTATTTGTTTTGCGAGACAAAAGAGATGAAGGACGCAGTGGAGATGACACATTAAAAGTTTTTTCGAGCAGCAGAAAGTTGGCAGGAGAAATAAATTCTGGAAACAAGCGTGCGGTGCCCCTGGAGGGTGCAAGTGACGGCATTCTTCCTCGCATCTGTGTGCAGCGTTGCGGTGTCCTCACCTCAGGCAGACACATGTGGTTTTAATCCACCGTATATGGACAGACTCCTTCACTCGATCTGCATCTATTTCTCCCTCCAAAACCTCTCGTGTCCCTTCATCTATCCCATCAGCCCTGCCTTTGCTCCCATTCCTGCTTCTTTGACAGCAGTCTTCCTTTCTTTCACAATACATGTTTCCTTTTCATATTTCTCATATCCCTTGCCAACATCTTTTCTACATTGTTTCACCTTTTTGATGAAGTCCTTTTTTCCCCTCTTTGTCTCTCCTGAACACATCAGCTATCACTGTACTAGTCATCCACTCTACTCTGAAATCTTTGAAATATTTTCCTACAGGAGCATCGCAACTGTGTCACCACAGGATGTATTACTTACTTCTCACATCCCACTGCTTTGAGAGAGTCATGCCAAAAACATCTCTTCTCCAGAGATGTGTGATTGTGTGTGATTTTTCAATGGTTAGAGTTGTATCCTAAACCACCAGGGGTCAGAGAAAAACACTGTATGTTTTTATAACTGTCCAGGGACTTAAAAAGTCCAAATCTGTTGTAGATCTTTGCTTTAAAGCGTGCATATTTGTGTGTGTGTGTGTGGGCGAGTGGGTAAGTAACTTTGTCCCTTTCCAAGAGACAGTTTTATAAGCATAATTGTGTCCAAGTGTGAAGGAGACGTGGTCTCTTGGTGTTGAGAGCTTTAGCATGATAAAAGGAGATGGCTGAAAAGAGATGTCTTTATTGACCCGTCCACCTCACGGAACTTATTTCATCCCCTGCTGGAATCTTGAACTGCTGTTTACAGTAATGCGGGATGTTTCCACAGCTCTGAAGGAAAACAATGAAAAATCACATCTTAAGGTTTGTCCATTTTTGAAAGTGGTTTCAATTTTGACAGCCAGAAGAGGGCCAATGAAAACCATCTTCATACCTCTTTAAAAGCAAAAGGGTGGGGGGTCGTAGTTGAGTTGGAATCAACAATGGGATTGCATTACTGCGACTATAGTAACTCTGTGAAAGCAATAAGACATAAGATGTTTTTTAAAAAGGTTTATCCGATTTTATGGCCTTTTTCAGATGGATGATGGTTATTGAGAGTGATATGGAGTGAGAGTGATACGGCCAGGGTCAGATCAAGTCCTCCTGCGCACAACAAAACATGAGAGAGGCGTACTACAATAGAACGATCATGATGGAGGACATTTGCTTCTAATTGACCTTCACCCTCTCGACTGGGCCCCCCTGTCAGGCGTGGCCCGTCGCCCCGAGTAACCCCACGCAGCATCTCCACATCCCAGAGTGGTGAATAGGAGCACTCTCACTCTCCCTCCTTCCATTGACACACACAGCCTTGTACCTCTGGCCTGAGAAGCAGGGGAGAGGTTGTTTTTGCTGTCTGAACTCAACCAACCATCAAACCACTCACAGCTGGGACCCAGAACCATGACCTGGGACCAGAACTCTGAGGAACTTGCTTCCTTTAGAGCGACGTCAGATCTGTTAGTGGTGGTGGCGATAAATGTGATGTAGAACTTCACTGGGTTACTAAAATGTGCTGAAAGGCTTTCTTTTCCATTATAATTTCTGAATTTTGGGTGCAGTCTTACCGGCAAAGACAGTTCAGATAACTACACAGAAAACAAAGAGAGGCACTTGATATGATATGGTATGACATAAAAACTTAAAATCATGGTTCTATTTTCCACAATCAGTTAACCTGATGTCAAACAACTCAGTGAAATTGGCCATTTATTTGGTTTCCAAATGAGACAGGCCACCACTTCAAAGAGATTGATTACCGCTGCCAAGCATGCATGAAATCACAAGACATATTTTCAGTTGCGCCTAAATGATTCCAAGCACTGTATTTTAGAGGTTAGACCTTTCGTGATGGCTCCAGAACAAGGCTGCACACACACATGCACACAACAATGCAGGCAGCAACACACATGCTCGAACACACACGCACCACAGCTCAGACAGCCAGACTGCCCATACACCCCCCCTTTCTTCCTCTGACTGTTTGTGTAAGTGAAGACTCAAAGTGGAGAGAGAACGAAGGGTTGTGTGGTTGTGTGTGTGTGTGTGTGTGTGTGTGTGTGTGTGTGTGTGATGGGAGGTGGGGTGGGAGCATAAGAGGGAGAGAAGACACTGAGAGCGTTGCTGATCTGACAGCGTTTTGATGGCCGCAGGCTGGAAACAATTTTGGGGGGAGATGAATTTAATACAAATTCCTCCCAGCGCAGCCATGTGTCCCGGTCGACCTGAGCTGCCCCAGCACACCTCCCTAGAAACTCACACCCTCTGCCCGCCTCCCTCCTCACCCACCTCTAAGCTTTCCATGCTTAGCTGTCACTCACGGCCGCCTGTCACATTCTCCTCACGCTTGATGTGTCCGTGTTTGTGTGCATAAGAGATGTGATGTTTGAGGAGAGAAGTATTCTGGGAGTCAATCATCCCACGGCTGAGAGTGACAGTCGATGGCCCCGCTAGAGGAATTTAGTTTCACAGTACCTGAAACTGTTTTGTCTCAGCAGACCTCCCCATGCAGGTCTAAGAATGTAATCCTGTGGCGGCTCAGCTCCTGTCATGAGGTGCTGTGACTGATCAGATGATATATTGACTTTAAACAGAGCTCAGCAGTAGAGTTGGATTATGGAGTAAAAATAAGACATTGTTCGGAGGGAATTATGGAAGTTGTAGTTGACATTCAGAAAGACGGCCTCATACTGTTTCAACCTGTCTGCCATTAGTGCATCATTTGTTCTCCTTTTGATCAAATAGGTCATTTGCGGTTGAGATTAGACAAAGATTATACTTAGCAATCATTGTTCCGAAGCAGAGCGGCCCACTCCAACTTCATCATCCACTCTTCTTGTAAAAGGATACCCTACACTTTTCTGCACCATTGGAAAGCATGATTGACCACAATTAGGCCAATTACAGCCAATTTTAATGACTGGGACAAATTGATGACAGGGTTTTTGGGAGTAGCTGTCCTCATTTTCACCGTATTACTCTCATCAGCCTGGACATCACTGAATGAACTGGAGAGGCAGTTTGAAAGGTGGGGGAAGTTGCAGAGTGGAATGTACTGTACATGTGTGGAAGCGTAGGCGAGGGCTGGAGTACTTTTTCTGTGTGAATGCAAGTGTTAGGGTGTGTGTGTGCGTTTGTGTGTTCGGGTCGGTGTTGAGTCACGTCCAGAGCTGATCTGTAGTCACCGCTGCGCCAGAGCTGCAGGTGTCCCTGTGCCCCGTCGATTGCGAGACGCCTCTTTTTCCCAGGAAAATGCTTTCAACCGGAGTTGGGTTACCGCAAAGCAGCACAGACATCTGAGAGACGCCAGGAATGTCTCTCGCCATCAAAGGGCAGCATTTGGCCATTTTTATATCTGCAATTAAAAAGGGAACAATAAGAGGGAAGAGAGGGAATGAGTGTGAGGATAGACTGAGGAGAGAGTGAAAGAGGGTTGGAATAGAGGGAAGAAGTGGAGATGGAATGTCAACACCTGCTATGGCTACATGTGCTGCCAAAGAAAAAATAGCCCCAAAAAGAATGATGAAGTATGATTCTGCCCCTCCCCCAGTATTATTTTTAATAAACCCTTTAATAAAAGAGAATGACCCCTCTTGACCCCCACTTTGCATCTGGTTGGAATTGTTGAGGGAAGCACCTTGCCAAGTTCAGAGACAGCAAAGGGACCAGAGACTTGTGCAGGTAAAAGTGTCTCCTGTACATGATCTTTCTCAGTGGCTCGTGTAGCTTGAAAAAGCCACAATGCTACAATCATTCCTGACCCTCACAGTTTCTTTCAGCTCATTATTTTCATTTTCGGGCCAAAACCTTTGTCGTGTTGTTTTTAGCTGCAGCAGGCTGCTGTTAAAAGCTCAACAAGGCTAGGTTGAAACCTACGGCTGGACTGTGTATGGTCAATGTGCTCCTGAGGATGTAATTGACTGTTAGCTCCTATTAATTTTGAAAGAGCAACGGCCAATGGGGAAGCTTCATCTCTCAGTCAGGGACAGACTTTCACGTTTATAGGGCTGGCCCTGCTTTACTGCGGTCCAGCCAAAAAAAAAAAAAAAGAAAAAAAAGAAAATGTGTATGCTACCTGCCTTGCACCAAACAGCGGACGGACAAAGTTGGCGACCAGCTGGTGAACTAAGTGGAGCATTTAGCAGCTGAACAGCCACACATTTTCCTCAGGAGTGGGTAGAGACCAAAACAGAGCTAATAGGCTAATAGGAGAGTGAATATTGGACTTAAATTCATCAGGTAGACACAAACACTGCTGGAAATTAATACTAATGGTGCTCCAAATCTGCTGGATGTGCAAATAGGCAGCTATTTGCTAGCTGTTAGCTAACAA
Organism: Macquaria ambigua; assembly: GCA_008360985.2. Classification (NCBI taxonomy): domain Eukaryota; kingdom Metazoa; phylum Chordata; class Actinopteri; order Centrarchiformes; family Percichthyidae; genus Macquaria; species Macquaria ambigua. The sequence continues at coordinate 16,548 of VMKM01004131.1, read as the reverse complement.
GTTCACCATAACTTAAAAAGGTGATAACATGTCAGGGTTGTGTTCACAGCTTGTTTCCGCTGCATGCAAGTGGCCCAAAACAATACATCGGTTATTGCAGGTTTAAGCTTCGTCCTTTTTCTTAAGAGAAGAAAAAAAGGCCAACTCACACCTTAGTGTGCCTACAACTCTGTTATAGTTCATTCTTCTAAAGGTTAACAATGATCATCTTAAAAGAAGATGACCCAAGTTGTTCTCACTTGGAATTGAGGAAACCATCATATGTTTAATGGAGTTTTATTTATAAATGTACTGCAGCGACTTTAAAATCTCTGTGCTTCACATAATTTTCTTGTGGTTCACAGGGGTTGAGCTGCGCCTTAAAAAACTGTCCTTTGTCTTCTTCTCTGGTGCAGTAGTAAGGGAAGAAGTTACAATGCAGCAAGGGAGGACTTGCACGCAGAGAACAAAAAAGAGATTCAGATTGGAGTCTGGATTTTAAATATTTCTATTTGATACATTACAGGGCTGTACAGACAGTAAAAAAGAAAAAAAATGTGCAAGACTGCAAAAGTGCAAACGTTTCAGTCCATGTTGGACTTTCCCCAGTGCAAAATGAGGCATGCATGTAGCCCTATATATGGGTTACTCTGCAGGTGTACCTAGTCAATGATCTAGGGCTTGATTAAACACACATGAAGCCAATGCCAGCAGGTCAAGTCATATAGTTACACATACTGATATAAATATATACAAATGTTAGCTTGTACACTGGGAATGAGATCCACTGGTATAGAAAGACAATAAGATAGAGTCACAGAAAACAGGTCATTTCTAATTCTTCATTTAAGCCACTGGGGTGTAGTGTTTTGAGGTAAAAGATGTATCTGCATTCACATTGGAGTAAAATTTGATCCACATTGCCACCACGGTGATTAGGAATCATCACATCAATGCCACAAAATGCCAAATCTGAAATAGAATGATTGCCATCTGAAAAGTGTCTTGCAACAGCTGATTTAGGATCAGCATGGCGGATAGCACTTTTATGTTCATTCATTCTAAATCTAAGTTATCTCCTTTTTCTTGAAATATTCCTGTTTTTATAGGCCAGGAAAACAGTCCAAACACAACCCAGAATGAGGCACATAACATACACCTTGGGGTTTTTGAGGCTTGTAAAAATAGGTGTTCATTGCATTTCCTTTCTCTAAGGCACCTGTGCACACTGGCTTTGTGTTAATCTTTCAGTTTGTGAAATGTAAGCGGAAATTTTGACCAAAACAGAACAGGGTTTTAACAAAATGTTCTTTTGGATTTTCCCCAATCACTCACTTAAATAGAGATTTCAATTTTGATCCATGAAATGAATTTTTCGACAGTTGGCAGCGGACAAGTGGTGGAACTTAGTTGATCCTTTGAGTTGGGTGTGACTGTGTTTGGCAAAGCTAGACGAGTCACTTAATGGACTTTTTTCATACTCTCATACCCTATGTCTAAATCCTTTGCATGCTCCCTCTGTCACTCCCTCCCACTTTGGCTTCCCCTCTCTCTCTGTGACTTGGGGAGCTTTCAGTCGGCACATTGCGTGCGACAGTGGTGCTACAGGCAGTAAAGGCACAGTCCAGGAGCAATAACATAGCTGGTGCAATGTAGAGGCGTGTATCTGTGTGTGTATTTCACTGTGTTACTAAGACAGTGGATGCACCTGTATTAAGCTGGAGTGTTTTTTAAATCTGTCAGTCTATATACTGTACATATGTGTGTTTAAAAGACTTAACCATCTGGCAAACGCCACTATAGGTTCAGCAGCTCGCAGCTTTGCCTGTGACATGGACTTCCATCGCCAGCTCCAACAGGCAGCTGTGTTCTGGCGCCCCATAAACAGAATTCCTGCCTGATTTTACAGTTCTTTCCTTTTCCTTGTTCCCCTCAACAAAAAGTGGATTAAGAGGGGTGCCTTAGCCTATAGGGTTTGAGCTGGAAATCATCCCGACTCGTTCAGTGATTTGAACAGTGCTGCTTTGCAAATATAAGAGATTGACCAATAGCAAAGTTGTTCCAGTAACCTGTTCAATCCAGGCGGCAATTAAGTGAGCTACACGATCCAAAAAAGAGAAGACGTATTCCAGCTGTGGGCACACTGCTCATGAAAACACTCATATCGTGAGAGCAGGTGGCTGAAATACACTAATTCCTACTCCATTTACACTGGCTCCACCACCATCTTTAAATACTGGCGTGAGTAATCTGACAGGCGAAACAGGTGTATGATTCTCTTATATTTTGTAACATATAAATGAGTCCACATGAACAGAATGGCCCTTAAACAATCCTTGTGGTGAACATGGGATTCTGGGAAAGGACATTGATTGGCTGGTGCCCTGCTGTGATGCTACAGAGGTGGTTTTTTATTGGAGGTTTTTTGGGGGAAGCAGGAAGTCCCTTTGGACGCTATAAAGCTTGCTCATATAAAGGGGTAATCCCCAGATAATTACAGGTGGGGTGCTCCATATACAGACTCAGACTGAGAGGGAGGCACAACTACCCAAGGTCAACCCCCCCAACCAAACTTCCCTACCTCAAAGCATGGATGATAAAACACTAATAGGCTGAGGCTAACGCACGCTATTGCTAGTAGTTTATTTCCTTACTATGGTGGTAGAAACTGAGCCTTAACAGGTGGATTTAAAGTGTTTTCACCAGCTGTTTCTGATTAAACATGTCTTAACAAAGTGCAGATAAAGCACTAGCATCAGGACAGGCGATGTAGGTTGGACAAAACTAAACTTTTTTGAGTTATTTTGCACGGTTTGGGGTTATGAAAAGGCTTCAGTGTATTGGACTTGATGACTTGATGCTTGTGGTTTGACCCAGAGGCTGTAGATACAGTTTCCACAGCCAGTGGTTTAACCTCTTCCACTAATGGTAGTGTTTCTCCTACACTCTCTCATACCAGACATGCTGACATGGTCACGGCTAGAATTACAAACCATCCTACATAAAACAACACAGTCACCCGATAATTAAAGGAAAAAACGTAACGTTGCTTAATAAATTAATACGGAATGTGGTTTATTTTGCCAAGCTGATCGAAATGAGAAAAAGGCCGGTTTAATTCTTGACTTGAGTTTCTTGAGCAGATCACGACAGAAAAGAATAAATATCAGAGTGAAAGAGAGAGATGAAAAACAGACAGGCTCTGCTGTTTGAGTGCACATATGTGTGTGTGTGTGTGTGTGTGTGTGTGTGTGTGTGTGGAGGGTCCATGTTTTAAGTGTGCCTCCAGCGCTATAAACCACTGACAAAGACAGGGACAAATAGCAAGTAAATGCTCTCTATCAATGATTGCGCTGCATGCTCTGTACAGCTATTCCAGTGTCACTGTTTCTACATTTACTAAAGTGGAAATCCCTGATTGGTTAGGAGGTTAAAGGCAAAGCATCTCTGAAAATTCCTTTTCTTGTTAAATGAAAAGAATTATGAGGTATTGCAATGCACAACATTTACTAGATGGGCAGTGGATATGATTTCAAGGCCTACTGTAAAATTACTGTATGTTTTCTATTGTTCATCTACAGCCAGTTTCCCCAGTTTTCTCCCACACAGCCCATGTACTCAAGTAGTATATATTTAAAGATATTACAGTTAAATCTTGTACATTAGGAGTTCATCAGGAGACAAAGTGGTGTATTTGAAGCCACAGCATTTTTGTGTTACACTAGCTTTGTATTTTTCCAATATGTGTTCAGGCATGTGTATAAGTGACTATGTTAATGTGACTGTATAATCAGACTTATTTCCAGTAATTGAATTAATATATGGCGTATTCAGAACTTGTATAAAACACTGACAGTGTGATGGATAGTGCAAACAGGCTTCTCTCTGTCTCTGCAAGCTGATTTACAGACGACAGCAGTGTGGGCGTAGGTCTGCGACAACAACTGCGACCGTTCCTCAAAATACCACTGCTGAAGTGTACACTAACACAGAATACTAGACAAATATGTGGCTTTACTGCTCCCCTAAGTATGCAAACTATGGTAGATACAACATTTCACATAGCAGTTGCTGCACTTGTGTGCCATGTGGGATGTCTTACTGTTATCGGACAACACCTGATACATATTTCCAAACAGGTTTTGCCTATAATCTAATAAAGAAGTCTTTGACATATACCTTTTGGCAAGTTCAGATGGAAACCAGCATGATGAGTGTAACCAGAGTGACTGAGTGTTCAATTGACTGCAAAATAACTGCTGCAATGAAACCTTTCAGAAAGGCAAACTAATGGAATGAATCTATAAAGTTCTGGAATAACAATATACAATATCAGTGGAGATATTATATTCAGTGAGCAGCATGTTCCATATGCAAAAAAAAAAATAAATAAATAAAAAAATGGGGGAAGGATGGGGGCAGTTGTGGGGGCACGGTATTCCCTAAAAACACTGGAGGCCAAGTGAAATTGAGCCTAATTCCCTGGAATGCCACTTCCGTCTGGACATGTCGATAAAAATAAAGCTTATTGTGATAGTGGGGGGTTCAGCCTCCAGGTAGAGTAATGAAAAGAAAACTGGCAGAGCTCCCAATGGGAAAAGCTCACCTTCCACCCTGCTGGCCATAAGCTAGATATTCATATGGATGCATACCTACAGGAGGGAAGTGAGTGTGTGTGTGTTTCAACGTGCATAAACTGTGTGTTTGTGTGCACGTTAATGTGAGCACAGGTTGTTCAGAATGTTAAGCTGTACACAAACATGCACTTATCCAGTGTCAGGGGAAGGAAAAGCTATGGAGGGAAAGTGAATGAAGGGTTTGGAACCACAACAGGTATTTAAGTGACTGTGCAGGTGTGTGTGTAGTGGTTAAGGTGACAGGGTCTGAATCACTGATAAGAAGTTCTGAAATGAATGTACACCGGAAACTGACTCATCATGTTCCTCAGTAACAGCACACATCAAAATCAAGAAGAAAAAAAAAACTATGATCAAGAAGTAGAGAAGGCAAGAAGTTGAGTGTACATGACCAGGTGATAAGTTAGTTGTGAAAGTGAGGGATGTGGAACAGGCAGCTAACAGCCACAAAGCCGGCGAGCAAGACAGGCAGACAGCTGCACAGGTCGCTCCGCCTGGAAGCTTTATGAGCCAGCTCAGGTGTACCTCTCTGAAGGGCCTTTACAAGCCTGAGGATGCATTTAATAAGCCAGGCTGGGTCTGACATATGAACATGCACACTTACACATATGCACATAGACATACCAAACAATAATATTTTTTTTTTATTAGAGCTGTCAAACAATATATATTTAAGTCACAACTAATCAGAAAATTCAGTGATTAATCACAGTCATCACAACCACATATTTCTTCACATGCTGAATGAAAACCTACAGTGTTACAGTTTAACTAGCAAATTTTGAACTAGTCCACCAAATTATCTTTTTATTAATTGTACAGTGTATAGAGCCACAAATGGCAGATCAGGTGTCTAGCATGATAAACAGGATAACATAACTGAGCATGATTAATGCAATTAAAAACATGCATTAACCTGTTAAAGCTGAACTGAACTTTTAGCACATTGTGGTCGTCACTAAAAAGAAGTTTAAACTGTAAAGAATATGCCAGTGTTGTTGAAAAGCTGCTGTTAAGATTCAGCCATTGCAAAACATGGAAACTATGAAAGATAACGCAACTGGGCTTATGCTGTTTATTTATTTATAGTTTCACTAAAAGAAAATATGGCACTTTATTCACTGTTACTGTCAGACCCTAATACTTAGGTCTTAATCTGGGTGAGAGAGCACTATAACGGTGGTATAAAAAACCAAGGTGTAGAGTTATGATTCAGACAAGTTCATCAACATTATGATATAAAAAATGTTAAAAGGGTTTCAAATCCCTATAATAACAAAATTGAATTACACAGTTTACATTTGTACAACAACAAATGTCTTTTATTTCACCTGGATGAGATCCATCCCTGGTGCTTTCAGTTTAAGCAAATGATGCCGTGTAGAGCTTTGTTTGTTAAATGGGTCCAACATTCACTCACTGCTTAATTGAATGAAATTTAGTTTACAGGTTGAGTCAGAATAAGGTCTGATAGAAAAGCTCCAAGAAATGTTTTTACTTTGGAAATATAGTTGCAAGGCAGTGAACTCCTTTGTTGATTTGTAAGGAGTTCACTGTAGCTGTACTGGAGTAGCTGTACTGGAGCTTTCGATCTTATCACTTGATCTTCCTCAGCAGATGGATTTTGCCCAGTTGTTATGGAATTGTAGATGTTCAAATTTAAATCTATGAAAAATACAGTATATGATAGAAGGACGTATATGAAGGATTGACTGACTCTCTGCAGCAGCTGTGCTCTCTTCATTTCTAACATTATGCTAACATTGCCACAACATTAAAGTAGCAATTCAACAGTCAGTGGCTGATGCTAAGCAGACTAAGCAGCAGCAGACACAGGGTGTATAGGAATGCAGGCTTTCTGTATGTTTGTACTGCTGCAGCTGGGCTTGGCCACAGGTATGTACGAGGCTGTCAGGTGGAATACTCAGAATGGGTGGAGGTCCATGCCATCTGCAGCCTGACAGCTTTTCTCCACCGTGGGAGAAAAGCTGAAGGATAGACACAGCAGCTAGCATGGTGGTAAAAGACGTCAAGACAAATAGACAGAGGGAGAGAGTGAGGGGAATCCTTGTGCTGGACCAAGGCTGAAGGGATGGAGGTGGGGAGGCAGCTGTTTGGGATGTAGGCTAGCTTTAAGGTTTGGCAGACACTCAGTAGAATTTCAAACATTTATGGGTGACTTTTGGTGTTGACAACACTAAAACTGCCATCTGTATAATTACTGAGAGAGGCAAATTCACAAACATACAATCTAATTGTGAGGTGGAGAAGTTGGTTAAACTTAACTGATTTTTTTGGCCTCTTGTGGGCAGCAGAAAACAAGTTGTGAACACAACTTTGACATATCATCACCTTTTAAGTTGATATGGTAAAGTTGTTAGCAATTACATAATGAATCAACGCGCTTAACCCCAGTATGTTTAGATGGATGCTGAATCCTCAAAAGCAAAAAGCAGAAATCAGGGGTAGGACAGTACTTATACATTTCTGTAAAGCTGAAGGGAGCTGCAGATTTGTGTGATAATTCTCTGTAGGTTCATTACTATGAGCGACCCCTTTCACATTGTCACATTGTCATTTGATACATTGTTATAAAAATATTGATTATAGCCGCTTTAATAAAAACATCCTTAGTCTACACTTGATTAAGCTTGGTTGGCAGAAAAAGGACTCCTGGGTCCAAGGCTATGGAGTCTTAACTCAGGAAAACAAATCTACTGTCAACCAGCATGAATGATGCCAATAATCAAAGCAACAGTATGCCTCAGTGTTTCTGGTCTACCAGGCTTGACATAAAAGGATAAAAGCTTGACTCTGAATGACTTTAACAACAGTAGCCTGCTTATCGCTTTCCTAAAATCCATGTCTTATTCATTTTGATAAACTGCCAGTCTGTATCATTTCGCCTCAGCACCACCGACTCTTGCCTTCCAATCCAAACAGATGAAACATCTCACCTAAAACAGCTCTCTTCTTCACTGTCTAGCCACCATTCTTCTGGGAAAGAGCCCACCTCTCAGGTAACTTTCCATCTTTTGGGGGTGGGGGGGGGGGTGGGGCGTATGCAGTGGGGGTATCCAGATGGCCCCTTAATTAAAACCAGATGGTGGCAGTTAAAAACAGAACGAGAAAAATGAAAGGATGCATGTATTACACTGAGAAACATAAAGATAGTCACCTGGATAATGGCATGTGATTATACAGCTAATCTTTTGTTTTTGAGGGATCACAAGTGTGCACCAATAAAAGACAAGAAGAAGTCATAACAAAGTTTAACATATTAAAAGCAAGGAGTACTTGATTGGTCCATTCTTCTGGGGTGCTCATTAATTATGCTAAGTTAAATTATAAGAAAAGAATAAATGTCATTAATGTGAATTCAGAGGGAATCTTTTCTCAGTATTGAGCTAGTTTATACCAAGGATTCATAAAATATATTTTGCCTTAAAACAGATGAAAGCAAGATTGTCAAATTCTCAAACACACATTTTCTGCTATCTTTAAAACATACTAAACTCTTGTTTTTGCTAAACCTCACAGCAAAACAAACATGCACAAATCTGTTTCAGATTATCTACCCACAAATAACTATTCAGGTCCATATATTACATACACTAATAGCTACAAGTCAGCATTAATTCACTCCAAAGCGCTTGAGTCGATCAAACTCCACAGTAGGCCGTACTAACCACCGCTGAAAAGTCATAACCACAGTAGTTATTGTAGGGCTGGTGTTAGCCATATTGTAGCTCAACACCTTCTAATGACTGTCAGCCTATTGCAGCTCACTTTAGATGTGTAATGCGACACCGCTGTTCACACCACAAACCAACAGGTCTTTGGGGACTTTTCAAAAGGTGTCTTGTAATTGACTCCCACTGAATGTCGGCCTTAACTGACTGACTGAGTAGTTAGATTTGTTGGAAGATAAATAAGGAAGGAAGAGGAGTTCTGGTTGGAGAGTAAAACAGGCGAGAGCTGCCAGAGACCTATGGTGTTTCTGGCATAAAACAAACAGATTTTGTAGTATGAAAGCAAGTTTGGCTCGTGCCGTCTGCACTTAACTCTATTATGATTACAAGCCTGGCAATTTGTAAAGGTCAAGCATGGTGTCTTAGACAAGGAGATCATAAACAAAATCCTTCTTTTGCTCTTCTGTGTTTTCTTAATTTCTATTCTCACTCATTTTAAATCCTAGTTTTTATTTTTCTAATCAGACGGAGCTTCAGGAGTCTGTTGCATTCCAGCGAGCTTACGAAGCCCTTTCACCTGGTTGTTATTATGCATGCTTTTTGTGTGGTACGGCTGCCCCACTCCCTTTTCTCCAATAACCCTCTCTTCACCTCTGCCTTGAAATAATACTACTACTAATACTAATAATAACTTTGTCATGGCACCCTGGCACACATAGCCCCCTGCCTCACCCTGACCAGGGAGGCCCGAGAGCTTGGACCCCAAAGATAACTGTCATTTGTAGGTTTCTTGCGCTGCAGCAGAGGGGATATAGTCTGATTCAGGAGTTAAGTGCTTCTTCATGAAGCAGCTTGGCTGCTTCATCTCTCTGCGAAATGGCCTGCTTGTGTCAGTGGGCTATGTAAACACCCGAGCCTTCATACATTAACATCAGTGTTGACTTTTCAAAGCATATGCATGAGTAAAAATAGATATAGAACCTAAAGGTCACGTGAGAGTGCATGCTGGTTCAAGGAGACAGGAGGATTATCGAGCATTAAAAGAAGCATCTTGAAGAATGTGATGCGGGGAGAGATGTAGAATACTGATAGCCTATAGCCTATAAGATGGTCTCCTGTTGCAGACATAAACCACATTAAAGTCTATTGAAATTCTTAAAAAAGACCAAGTAGCGCATTTGGCTCCGTCACAATCACTTCGGTGGGGTTTTCCCTGCCCCCACCCCTATCTCGGGTTTCTAGGATAGTTCGGACAGGTGCACATTCAGGTGGAACATTACTCAAAGATCCTCTCTATTGCTCCTTACTGACAGTCCCATATCTCAGAATATCATTGCTCTTGTATTGTGCAGCAAGGTTTGTCCACCTGCATTTCATCTTTTTTTCAAGTGTGAAGTGTAGGTCTTGCTAGTCCTTTGGCCAGTAACTTCAAAGCAAACATTTTCATGTCATCTTCATGTCACTTATAAATTGCTTTAGTGAGGCCAAATACTATAGGTTTCACATTCCAGGCTAAACTTTCTCACAGACAGTAAAATGATCCAAATATGACATTCTTTACACAGTGGAAACCATGAGGTAAACATAATCATTAACCAAATTCAGTACCAAAGTCAAACGTGTAAAAAGTGATTTAAAACAGGTTCACTGAACATTATGATGGAAATAATTTGTGTAATGCATTGCAGTCAAGCTTCCCGGATGCAAGCTAAAGTCTGTCATATTTAAAAGAGGAAAAGTTTTAGGTCTGGTTATGCAGCCAGTGGTTATGAGTTTCTGGTCTATGGCACTGGTATGGATTGTTTTTCCAGTCACTCATGTTTGCACAGTGAGGTATGTTTTCTTCCCCTGCAATGAGTGCTCGAAAGTAACAATTTACCAACACGCCGCACCACTCCAAAGCCTGTCAACATTTTGCCAAGCATGACTCTTTCATTATGCCTGTTGGGAGGAAAAGGAAACAGGAATGGATCATGCCAGGATGGTTCTTGTCTGTGTCTGGATATCCGTCTAGCATGTTGTGTGTGTTTTTGACTTTCTGTCTCAGTCTGCGTTGGTAATGCTGGCCTAAGGTTAGGGTGCCAAAGTAAATTGTGATGGCTTTCTTATTTTGCGGCCTGGTTCTACTACATGCAGCCACTGCTTGTGTTGCCCTGGCCATAGCTTGGCTTCAACCATTACCGCTCAAGAAACAGGAGTAGAGGACAGGAAGTGTGGTTTCCTCTGGTTTTACAGCACCATGTCAGGCCTTGGGTCCTGTGCTGAACTGTGACATACACTCACAGGAATTTGCTTTTATTAAAAATGACTGATTTCAGCCTCAGTCACTCATTGTATGTGTATTTTAGTGTTTTGCAACTGCTGAGGTAGTTATTCCTGTGTAGCCATGTCATAGGTGGCAGTCTCTATATGTTTTTTTTTTCAGTCCAGAACCCTTCATATAGTTCAATAGGCAACTTTTCTTTGGCATCCATTTATGCTTCAACCAGAATCTGAATATAGACATTATTACACATATGAAGTCTCTATGCCATGAAAACCAGATCTAGTTCTTAGCTCTACCATCACGCTAGCGAGGTGTTTCATTGGCCTGCGGGCGCAGCTGCCGAGTGGCATCTGTCATCAGAGCATGCCCTCGCCCTACGCCAAGGTGAGTTTATTTGGTTTGATACGTGGTGTGCTGCCCATATTTTCACAGGTGCCTGTGTTGTTGAACCAAGAGCCTGATTCCTGCTTTCCCTGGCAGACACAAGGCCCTGGTTGTCCAGAACTTCCTCTGGTGGATGGGGGGGTGCCCGGTGCCCCTCTGCTCCCATAGGAAGCATTCCCCTTCAGAATGTCCTCTCTCAACATCTCTCCACCCTATCTCCTTTAATTGATTATTTGGGGTTGAGTTTATGTATCTGTAAAAGAACATGATTTGTGAAGCATTATTTGGGGTGGATTGATACGCACATAGGGTGTTGAAATTGCCTTGAAGGCTTTCTGCCAAAAATGTGCTTAAATGTAGTGCTATTGTCTTGAAATAAGGATATATAACCTAGAATGTACAGTGAAAAAATAGTATATTGTGCTTAAAATAAGTAGCCAACCAGTGGATTTGTACCAGGAACCCAACTGTCTTTCTGTCAGAAAGGCTAGTGCTCGTAGTTAATATCAACTGTCTTTCCATCACAAAGGCTATCGCTTGTAGCTAAAAACTTAAACTGTTTTTCTGTCAGAAAGGCTAGTGTATTTATCACTCGTACCTAATGATATTAACTGCATTTCTGTCAGAAAGGCTTGCGCTCATAGTTAATAATTTCAACTATATTTCTGTCAGAAAGGCTAGTATATTTATCACTTGTACCTAATATCAACTGTATTTTTATGAGAAAGGCTGGGACAATAACCTTTCTTTCTACAGTTGGTATTATTAGCTATGAGCACTTGCCTTTCTGACAGAAATGCAGTTGATATTATTAGCATTGGGTGATAAATACACTAGCCTTTCAGACAGAAATACAGTTATATTATTAGCTATGAGCACTAGCCTTTCTGACAGAAAAACAGTTGATATTATTAGCTACGAGCACTAGCCATTCTGACAGAATTACAGTTGTTATTATTAGCTACGAGTGATAAATACACTAGCTTTTCTGACAGAAGGTAGATATTATTAGCCATAAGTGATATATGCACTGACAGAGAGACAATTGATTTTCTCACAAAAAGAGTGTTTATCTTATTAGCTGCCATTTTTATTCAACAGACTGGTTGACAATTTTCAACTAAATTTGCCTTTAACTGCTAAGGGGCTAACCTTAATGTTAACTTCGCATTTTCTGCAAAAATGTGGCTAGCAAATTAACATTAGCTTTTTACCTTGTTAGCGAACATCAGCTAGTTACCTTGTTAACTTTAATACTGATTTTGGTTTCTCTTAAGTGATAACAGATATAGTATCTTAACTACACAGTAACCACTAAGTATTTTGCATTAAACAGTGTAATGTCAATACATACCAATGAAGCAAACTCTGGATGTTAGCTAGGGAGAGGGATTCACTGTGAAAGTGAAAAGGGCGAAAACAGCATGTCATTGGCTGAAGCCTTGTTTGAGTTGATTGGCTGCTGGAGGAAAGGGTTTGGATTTCTGTTAGAAAGGCTTTCTGGCAGAAAGCCTTCAAGGCAAACTTCTCCCATGTGCGATTGGCACCACTTCTGTGATGCTGCTCTGGAACCACAGTGCACTCATTTTGTCAGGTATAGTCAGCAGCACAGTTTGACTTTGGTTTTTAATAGTTACCAAGTCTGTAAATGACAAGACTTTATTGGGCCAGTGAGTGATTGAATGTCAAGACTGTCAAAAAGCAGAAGAAAAAGCACCATGGATCAAGTCCTTTGCTCTCTGACTATTTATCATATTACATCAACATATTTAAGTGCAAATATCCATGGCCGATTTTGACATGGTGGAAGAATAATGGTCCAAGAGCCGTCATTAGCTGTGATGGGTCTCTGGGTAGAGACTCCTCCTAGCAGAACCACGTCCTGGTGACCAGCTGCGGTCAAGTCACGCCAGGCGCTCTACCACAGCTGGGCTGAGGCCTTGTGGGTGAGCTGAGAGCAGGTTGCTGCCTGTGGGGAGCTTTGCTGGCCCTATTTATAACCCTGTGACACTGGTGATAGTTGGGGAGAAGATGCTGTCTAGGCGTAGCTTAAATGAATTCTGGTAAGAATTAAAGCACCATCATGCTTTAAATGAAGTGCTTGTCGGATCCTTGAACAGCATCTGAAACCCCCTCCAACCGCACCTTTCTGATGCTGGATTTGGGGAGGCTGCGTCTGACAATTTTTGTAGCTTTCTAAATTACAAAAAGTTACAAAAAGTGTGCACACTTCACTCAGTGATTGGCCAGGTGTGCAGAGGAGAGACAGTATGCTGGATTTGAATGTCTTTCTCAAGCTCCAATTTTTTAGCCATGCTAGCAGCATGGATCAAGGGATGGCAATGTCGGTCGGTTGGTCGGTCCACCACTTTGGTCCAGACTGAAATATCTCAACAACTACTGGATGGATTGCCATGACATTTGGTACAGATATCCATGGTGCCCCAAGGATGAATACTAATGACTTTTGGTGATCCCCTGACTTTTCATCTTGCCCCATCATCAAGTCAAAATTTCACTTTGTCCAATACTATGGTTTATAACCAAATACTTGCAAAACTAATGACATTCCCATCAGCCTCAGCTGTTCTTTGTGCTAATTAGCAAATGTTAGCATGCTAACACCCCAAATTTAGATGGTGTACACGATAAACATTATACCTGCTAAACATCAGCATGTTAACATTGTCATTGAGAGCATGTTGATTTTAGCATTAAGCTCAAAGCATCACTTTGCGTAAGTACAGCCTCATAGAGCTGCTGATATTTAGAGACTCTCCACAAGTGTGTGCGGTTATCTCCATTTGTATGGGTTTTTTTTGTGTTTTGCACCTGTCTATGGCTGCAGGCATTCTGCCCTGCCTTTGAGTGTAGTCATTTAAAACAGGAATAAACACCTTTGCTTTTAGACATGGTTGGACAACACGTCACACAATCTAGTTTGTTTCAAGCATACCCCGGTCTTTTGGCATCGATGCTATGTGAAAACAAACCTGAGGCTCTCCTCAGCCCCAGGTCCCCACTTGTCTGACTGTCACAAACATAAAGAGCACAATTCCCACTGGCATGGAAACCTCCAGGTCTTTTTCTTAAGAATAGACACAGGGGAAGAGAAAAAGTCTTAGAATAGAAGGTGGATTTTAAACTTCTAACAGGAAAAAGGCAACATCTTTTTCAGTGGGTGGTTGTGTTGGCTTGCAGACATTGAAGTGTGACTGGAAACGTCCTGGAGGACAGTGGAGCTTGGTGACATCTCAGTCTGGACTCATCACTGTCTCAGTTGTCTCTGGAGGGAAAGGCCCCTGTCTTCACAAAACCATCAAAACCACATAGGTCACTTTTTACACATTTCATTGGCCGTCTTAACTGCTGCCCATTCTTCCCATCTCGTTCCCACCCTGTCATGTGGTCTCTATTCTTTATGTCATTCTCTAATCACTTTCCTTTCCTCCCTCAACTTTTTTTTCTCTAACCCTGCTTGGCCTCTCTTGTTTTGAACCCTCCCCCTGCTCTTTCTCTCTGTCCATCTTCACAGATAAGTAGGCATCCCTCACCTTTCACATAACATCACATGGTAGCAATCAGAGTGGGCTTTGGCAGACAAATTAGGGTAGTTAATGTAGACCGGAGATCAGTGCAGAGGCGGGGATGCTGGTGCTAAATGCCAACAGATGGGGCCTGAAGTGGATCGGCCCAGTCTAACTCAGTACGGTACAGTATAGCCTGGGGTGTAGGGCTGAAAGAGGGCCTGAGCCTAGAGAAAAGGAGCATTCTTACTAAATCTAGTTTTTATTAGCGAGAAATAGAAGACTCCAGAGCGTGGAAAGAAGTAGAGAGAAAACATGGCAAATGTTAAGCTAATTTCCCTCCAAAAAGGAAGGAAAACTGGTTTTTGATTGGAAAAACTATTGAACCTGGGTCTTATCTGAGATTAAATCCTGTCCAGAACCAGATTTCTCTGGAAAATGCTTAAAGACATATTGCCAACACTATTCCTCCCTGGCTCTAGAGGACTCGGTTACAAAACATGTTTCTCTCTGCCCATTTATAAAGAAACTGTGTATATGTATTCCAAAAAATGAGTCAGATTTATTTCAAACACAGCTTGCCCCCTAGTTCACCACTGAATTATGCATATTTAATCAAATGTTTGGCTGAGACAACCGATGCAACTCAAAGCCAGTTCAGCATGGATACTCCTCAAATGGCACCATTTTCACCAATCAGTCTGTCATCACTAGTAAAATATGAATGAATAATGCTCTCTGAAATCTTTTAATTCAGAATACATTTCTCCTATAAAATGTGGGACTCATCATACGCTGCTCTGTGAGTATTTTTCTCATGATTATATTCCAGGTTTGGTTAAGTTTATGTCCTCTATAGATGATTAATTGACCCTTTACACCGGATCTAACCAGTGAGCCCAATGTCCTCTCCATCTGCCATCTAGTCCAACTAAACTGTCTTTTAAAGAATGCAAGGAGAATTATGTTTTTGACATTCCTCTCTCCTCAGACCTTGGCAAAATCAAAGCCAAGATGCTCTCTGATTTCTTTATCCAACCTTTATCCCAAACCATAATGCCTGCCCCAGGCTTGATCCTGAAGTAGCCCACCACGGTCAGATGGAGCATTCTCTGCCAAACACAACACTGCAGCGCACTGAATGTGTTTTTTATACATCATTAAAAGTGTTTGCGCTCACATTGAAGTGAAAGTTTAATAATTACTCAGCCCTAAAACCAGGATTGTAATTCTTGAAGCAAAGCTATTAAAATGTGCTGTAATAAGTGAGACAACTCACATAGGGCTTGTGCAGAATGTATCAGTGTAATTTCTATTTGTCCATCTGCACACAATCCGCTTTTTGTGATCACCTTAATACATGGGCGCGCACACACACACACACACACACACACACACACATTCCTCTTATGTTACAGGCTTTGAAGAGGCAGACTCATCCCCATTTTCAACAGTACCCAATCAAACACAAAGCTGAGGGGCGGATTAGGAGCAGGCTTGTGCTGCACAATGCTCCTATCAGGGACCACACTGGTTTTAAATTACCCCCTATTCCTCACTCATTTTCAATCACTCACTGGCCCAATAAAGTTTGTTTCTCCAATAAAAAAGACCAACAAAGGAAGGCTGAATCCCAGTTTTGTGCAACAGCAGTCCCTCACAATCCTCGACACTGTGTGTTTGTGTCTGGAAAATTGTCCACAAGTATCATGGATGTGATTGGCCCATTTGTGGGCTCAAAGATTAGATGGGTTGAGAGTGAGAAGAAGATATTTCCTTTGGAAGTGTGCTTTTTTTTAGTGAAATGGAAAAATGGATAGATGGAAAGATAGAGAGATTGAAGGATGACAGATGTGCGAGCAGAGGTGTGGTCATTGTCACGCATGTTGTCAGTTCCAGAGGGAGTGGTGTCTCTTCAGACGACAGCTGGTTTCACTCAGAGAAAAGACATGCAGCAGAGAGAGAGAGAGAAAGAGATCAGACCTTCACCTCTGAATATTTATGATCTTGGTCCACACAGATTTCTCGCCACATTTTTTGCGGTTTTGGTGGTGGGGGTGGGG
>VMKM01004130.1:0-22113 GCA_008360985.2 Macquaria ambigua | reverse complement strand
AGAGGCTACTGACACTACTGTACAAAAGCAATGGAGAGAGAAGAAGGAGTGATGGTGAGGACAGAGAGAGAGAGAGAGAGAGAGAGAGAGAGAGAGAGAGAGAGAGGAGGAACAGCAGGAAAAAGGAAAAATGAAGGAATATTCCCCTCGTATTCTGAAAATTCCTTTGGCATATGACATTAATCAAGAAGTAATAATTTAATGCAAAATGTCTAACGAAATGCAGAAAATAAAAAATCATTCATAGAGATGGGTGACAAACCTGAATAAATGAGCCACTGGCTCCATAGATGGCACAAGGGGTTACTGAATGGTTTAATAAATACAAATATGATATGAATCATATGCTATGGCCTTTGCAGTCACCTGAGCTCAACCCAATCGAACACCTATTGGAGATTTTGGACCGACATGTTAGACAGCGCTCACCACCACCATCATCAAAACACCAACTGAGGGAATATCTTTGGAGGAATGGTGTTCATTCCTCAAATAGAGCCCCAGAGACTTGCAGAATCTATAACAGGGATCATCGAAGCCGTTCTGGAGGCTGACACCTAGTTTTTTTATTTTTGGTCTTTTCCTTAGTTTGTTACCTTCTGTATCTGTGCATGCACATGGAAAAAAAACAGCTGACCACTTCTTAAACTCTTACCCTAGATTCCATAACACAGACAGCCCTGAAAATATACGCAGAATCTATTTAAAAATGTCACTAGTTCACACCTGGAGCAATGAAAATAATAAATAATTTCTAGCTTTCAACTCGTTACAGAAAACTGGAGAAAATCAATATAAGCTTGGACTTCAAGTTGACATATTCATGAATCATCTTTAGCTTGATTTGAGTTGGTTTTAAAGGCCCTGAAAACCTATTTTTCTCAATCAGCTTCTTACTACAGTGTGAGGCATGTGGTCTTACATAAACACACAATTTTAGGTAGAGTTAAAGTTAGAATAGTTTTGGTTATTTCACAAGACATTTGCTGTATTTGTGTTTATGCCTGTTCTCTTCTCACTATGGGAGGAGCTCAGATGGATAAATGTAATGTCACATGCTTGTGTGCACCAATCAGGGTTTAGGAATATTTTAAACAAAATGTGATGACAGTTGTGGGGCTGTTTGCTCACTGTCAATCAAATCTGATCAAACGACACCCACACAGTCCTGATTGAGCTTGTTAGAGTTTTTGAGTGTTAAACTCATAAATAAAACCTATACATGTTCTTTGTTCAAACTTACACTTTAATTGTTGCATATTTAGTCATAGATATTAAATGCAATAGAGAAATACGTATTTGAAAACAAGTTTTCAGGGGGCTAATAAGGTTCATAGGAATCATGAGTAAGGAAGTAATTCTAGATGCAGGTTTAGACTCTATGGGATAACAGAAAATGTTTGCTGAGATAAACTGTGCCAGGAGATGGAGAAAAAAAAAAGATATTTGACCAGTAATGAGAAGATCAATGAGAGGGAAGATTAGGACGAATGATGGATAGAGATTGAAGAAAAAAAAGATTTTGGAAAGAGTGCTGATAATGATGAATAGCAGACACACAGGAGTTGAAACAAATATTAAAGAGGAGAGGAGGAAGAGGTAGAGAGAGGGTTTGAGGGTGAAGAGAAGCTATAAAGTGCTAAGATTTCTATTTCTGCCAGTTTAGTTAAAACGACCATTATTAACACGCGCAAAATTCATCAGCTTTGCAATCAACATGGCTCTTAATTTAGTGTATAACTGTAGATTTCAATTGGTGCTGCCATGAGGTAAATGAGACCACTTTTCTCTCCAATCTAATCTGAGTCAAGGGGGGAAACTGGCCAATTTATAGTCTGAGACAGAAGTTAGCTGCAGGGCCGCTGAATACTTAAACTGGTATGTTCTGAAGACAATTCCAAATTAAAAGTTATAAAGGTTTCTCAGAGAAGGAGAGGAATAATAAAATGAATTTTCACAAAGCAATATTAACCTCTGGCACTCTTACAACATTTGTTAGGAACTGTCTGGTCCGATAGATCAATCACAATGAGAGGGAGAGAGACCCCCGCAGAGTGAGTTACTTCTCTGTGGTCCGCTCCACGTTTGCTGAGGGAGCGCTAGCTCACTAGGGACAAATTAGCCACACAGGAGCACTGAGGCATCATGGGAAATTAATGATCAGGACCTCCAGGAAGTGAGCTAATGAGTCCTAGTGCCACACGCACATGTACACTATGAACCACACACATGCATACACAGGATAAAAGATAGAGAAAGCAAGAGAAGGAGGGGGGTCTTGCAGAAAGGAAATAGCCAATCGTGCAGTTGCAGCAAATAATAACACAAAGCTATCAGTGTAACTTTGTCTGGGTGAGTGATAGAGCTAAAACAATGGCAGGGTTAGTAATCTCACACACACACACACACACACACACTTAGAGAATCAGATAATTAGAGAGGACCACCAGTGGCTTTCGCCCATGGAGGCGTAGTGATTACTGTCACTACACCCTCCCCTGGGGCGGATGACAACAACCAGAGAATTAATACTTATCAACACACACACACACACACACACACACACACCTCATATAGCCAAGTGTAGCAGAACTAAATGTGGATCTTGCAGACGACAGTCAAAGGGCCAGTGTGGCTCCCTTCTGTTTGATTATCTTGTGTGTTGGGTACCTGAACACACCATTTTACCATGTTATGTTGCCCTACTTGGAGACTATACACTAGCTATAAGTTGGAAGGCAGGAAGGAAGTTTAGTGGAGTATGAAGTAGGAAGTTTGCTTGTTGAATTCTGTGAACCAGCTGCTCAAAGGCACCTCACTGCTGAGCAAACCCCAGGCTGCTGCAGAGGAGCTGCTCCAGGTCTGACAGGACTCTGAGTTATGTGTTGGAGCCTATTGAATGACACAAGATTAAATAAGTAGGCCTATTCTATAGTTTTAATAAGCAATCCTGCAAAACTGGAACAGTGACAGACTGTCTCCCCACACCAGTCGGCGCACCTCACAAGGATTTAAATTTGCACTACAGTATCATACATCACCACACCCTTATCGACTGATTGGCCCAAAGTTTCCCCGGCACCGCCCTCCTCTCAGCGGATCCGCCCTTACAGCGCTCCGCAGCCTGTTGCTGCCAAACCAGCTGGCACTTCCAACAGATATTCTGACCAAATTACTGTACACCCGAAACTCTGACCTTTAAACTCAGGTTTAGTCTTTTTTTTTAAGTCTTATTATTTTTCAGTTAAGAGATCTCAGTCCAAAACCATCATACGGACCATGGACAAACTCTCAAGAACCTGTCACTGTGGAAATTAACACCTTCCACTCTGCAGCCTGTGATTTAACCTTTTTTTTTTTTTTTTTAGCTTCTTTAATCGCTTTACCTTTACGCATCATGCGAAGCCGCAGCAGCAGGTGACATAGAAGTTTGAGTTTGTTCATGAGTCGTTGAAGCTGCTGGGAGAAAGTTTTTCACCGAGCTCCTCTGTCGGGTCTCCTCACCTGATTTGCACGCCACTCCCAGCCGGTGCAGAGCCTCTCCGCGGCCCCTGCGGCGGTCAGGATGGGCTCCCTAATGTGGACCCCGGGAGCTCCGCCTGCTTGGAAAGCCACGATTTTCTTCTTTAACATAATCTCAGCCGCTGTGACCAAAAGACACGTCGTGTATTGGAATTCTACAAACACAAGGTGAGAAAACACTGTGCGCTTAATGCGGTTCCTTTTCGGGACAAAACGAGATCGTTTTCTCTGCGCTCCTCCTCACAACCTTCGCCAAATGAAGGTTCAATGTTAAGAGCAACATTTGGTTCATTTCAACCTACTTTGCACAGAACAAACGTAGCTGGTCTGAACTTGCACGGCCATGCTATTGCACAACGACCACAATAATTCCTACTAAATGAGTCAGACTTTAGTTGGTTTAAAGAATCTCTGCTATGCGGCAGATCACGTCCTTGTGTAGGCCTACTTAATTAAAGAGGGGTGCAGAACAGGTATGATTACCTAAAACCTGCTCTTTTGGGATAGTGACTAAGCCAAAATCTATCAGGCAGGTATTTTAGTTAAATTAGGAGGCCTGAACTATGGGGATACAGTGGGGCCCTGGGCTCATTTGACTCACAGTGACCTGAACTCACCTTCTTCCTGCAGCAAGTTATCTTTATCATTATGACTACACTCTAACCCTGGCTTTCACCTGTCCACTGCCTTTTGGAGTTAGTGATTATGCTACTTATAGAATGCCAGAAGTAAGGGTTTCTTCTTAAGTGTTTGTTCTGAATAGTGTCCTAGATAGCATTCTGAGGACACAGGTGTATATTAAAGGCTAAAGTGCTGCTGTGCGCAGGCGAATATGTAGTTGGGTAATGGGGAGGTGTGTGTGTGTTTGTGAGTGTGTGTAATGGGTTGATTGGGGCCATTAGCAAGGCAGAGTCAGGCTCACCTGCTGATCCAGGTGTTCCAGTCTGGCTAATTGAAGGGTTGAGGTGGAAGACCTGCAGGGCCAGTAGGGCCCAAAATAACACATCTGCCATTCTTGCACCCGCTTATTTAGAGACTCTCGCTCTCCATAAGGCCTGATTCCCCAAACACTCTTTCAGATGAGTGACCTTTTTACTTAACAGCTGTTGGCCACAGAGACCACTTTGTCAGACACAGTTTTGTCTTGTATTTTACATTTGTGGGTGCACAAAATGTGACAGAAATATGACTCCTGGGACCGATAATTTCCCCAAGGGCTCCTTTGTCAGGTCTGCAGGACTCATCCGGTACTGGAGTCAGCCGAGGTTATATCCAGTGTGTCCAGGCGGGTAAAACCCAGTCCTGTAATTGGGATCCAACAGAAATGTGGTGGGGAGGAACACTGTGAGG
This sequence comes from Macquaria ambigua, assembly GCA_008360985.2. Classification (NCBI taxonomy): domain Eukaryota; kingdom Metazoa; phylum Chordata; class Actinopteri; order Centrarchiformes; family Percichthyidae; genus Macquaria; species Macquaria ambigua. Next base: position 17,241 of record VMKM01004130.1, on the reverse strand, counting down.
ATTAGGAAGCACCTTCTTGTTCCCCAGAGATTCAGGGATGAATGGTCACAGCCTGTGGCAGGGCCACACAGTCGGCTGCAACACCACACAATCACAATGCCATCAGCATCACGGCGGCGGGTAACCCACTGTGGCAGAGAATCACTCTCATCAGCAACACCACCCAATCACAAAGCTATCAGCAGAGACGTGATGCTGCACCCGGTCCAGAATCCCCTGGGTTTACTGCTAGGACTCACTTTCATTCCTCCTCCTCTTCTCTCCTGTCTTCTCCTCTCCTCTCCTCTGCTCTCCTCTCCTCTCCTCACTCTTCATTACCTCCCTTGTTACATCCCGCTTTCCTTCTCATTTTTTTGTCTGCACTCCCCCCTCCTCCTTCACCCCCTTTATCTCTCATGACTCCCTCCTGCCCAGTGATGGATATTGGCGGTGTGATTAGTTGAGCTTCAGTCATTTTCCCATGCCATATTTTCTATTAGCTGCCAGCCAGCCAGCCAGGTTGTCCTGAGGCCTGTAAATGTAGCCTGGCGAGGGAAAAGGAGCACAGGGACAGGAGAGCGGTGCTTTTGTTGGCTTGGACTCCACTCGACACTCATGGTACAGAAGGCTCACAAAATAACCACATTTGGCTTTTTGTTTGTTTGTCCACAATGTTGGAATAGTTTAAAATGATGCTATTTTTCTTGTTGAATGTTGTAAAAAGCTCTGGGCTCATTTCTGCTTCAATCAATATTTTGATATTAACAATATATCAAATGATATGTAATGTGAAAGGAGTCGCTCGTAGTACAAACCCAAAAAGAACTATTATGACTGCAGTTCCCCTTAGCTCTACGGAGCGTTTTAGCATCTTTCAGCTCATTGTTTTGGTTTAGCAGCCAGCAATTTTACTGTTTTGATTCACTTTCACCGCTTTCATTAGCGTTGTTTATAGCGAAATGTAGCTCTGATAAACCCACTGTAAGCTACCTTGACAACACCAATTGGCAGAGGGACAAAGTTAGCGACTAGTGGAGCATTTAGCAGCTAAAGAACCAGATATTTCCCTCAGGAGTTGGTGGAAAACAAAACAGGGCAAATGTTAACTTAAAAGAGAGTGAATTTCGACTTACATTTACCAGGTTGTCAGAGACACGACTTGAAATACACGCACGTTGCTCTTTGTATGCTGGGTCTGTAAATAGGCAACTGTTTGCTAACTGTTTGCTAACGCCACAACTTTACAAGCTAACATGTAAATGTTGTGTCCCAAAAATCAACTAATGTAGGCTTAAATATCGTATCTTGAATTTATTGAAACATACTGGCAGAATGTTGTTGATTTGGCCTTTGTGCTCATTTCCGTTAGCTCAACCTTCTTTGTAAATGTTGGCGATGTAGGAAATGACTGTTGAACCGCTGAATGTTGAACTAAGTCACTCTGACAGCTAAAAGCCAAAGAATTGTGTGGATCAGTTTATTCATGCCATCTCTGACACTGGAAAAACAGCTAAAAAGGGGAGCTAGCTGCCGTTACAGACATTACATTAAAGGCTCAGCTCGTATAGCATAACTGTAGCTGGTGAGCAAACAGGCCCCTCTTAATACGGATGACAGAAGACATTCTCTAGCCATCACCTTTACTTCGACATCTAGATTTATGGTTTTAATGAAGCAGGGGCAGTGAAGTGGAGACTGAAGGGCCTTGTTGCTCTGTTCTTTGCTGGCTAATATGGCTGTAAGAAAGGCTCAGTGAAACACTTTAACTGGCACACATTTAGCACCCTCCAGATTGAAAAATGGAGCTCTGAAATGGAAGTGATAGACTGACAGCGGGGTCAGCGTTGAACAGCGTGGAATCAGATACCCTGGCCTCTTTCATTGTGGGGCTCAAGTGGTTCGATTGCCCTCTTTTGTGATTTTATGAACAGAGTTTACGATCGTTCTCGATTTTATTACATTGTTTCTCTCAGAGCGATAGTTCCTTATTAGAGGAGAAATTATCTTTTACTTCCTGGAGCAGTTAAAGGTTAGTAAAATATTATAACCAGAGTGCTCTGAGCTTGGGTGTGTGTGTGCTGACAGTATACCTCAGCTCACCCCTGAGTAGCAAGCTCAGACTAGTTTATTGGTATATTAAGCCCCCTCTTCTGTGCCCTGTGTGCCTTAAAACCTGTTGGACCAAATAAGTTGACCAGCCTATTTGCTGATACAACAGTGTCTGCTTCTTGTGCTACATTCATCCTCATAAATTCACTCGGGATCTGTCAGAAAGTTTACTCAGAGCGCCAAAACTTTAAGGATTGAATTACCTTTTTTTTTCTTTTTCTCTTTTTTGCAAGAGATTTCTTGAGAGAGGCTTTTACCATCTATATCTGGGCTGCTCATACACCTGTAACAAGAATAAATGTCACCCGAACCTGAACCTTAAATAAGCTACTCCATTTCCTTGTCCTCTGACTTACCCTTGTTCTTGGCTCACACCTCTACTATTGCTTTCCCTCTTATCCGATATGGCAGGAGGCAAACTTGTCGCAACAGTTCCCCTGGATCACAGCTCAAACTTTAGACTCTCTCATTCCCTGACTCCTCTAGTCTTTTCTTTCCTGCAGGATGGTGGATTAGCTGGGTGTTAATTGGGGATAAGTGTTTTACCATTTACATAGAGAGATGCTACACAATAGGAATATTATAACCAATTTCTCTTACCTGTATCCTCTCTTGCTCACACTTGAACTGACTCTGCAAGTTTGGACACAGACCGTAAAGCATTTAAAACAGCAGACCAATCCAGAACGACAAAGATCTGAACCCCCCACCCCCTTCTCTCTCTCTCTCTCTCTCCCTCTCCCTCCATGTCTATATCTCTCTCCCCTCTTCTGACAAAGGCTTAGGGCGAGCTCCAAGCCACTGAAGCGTGTTTAAACGGTGCGTGAGGAGATGAATATTTGTATTGGTTTTCTCTATCTTTATTGAAAGCAGCCCTCATAAGTCTTCCGTGTAATCTCTGCTCTGTTTATGCATCATTTCCCTCTGTGTGTGCACTCATGAATGATCTAGTTTAAATACCAAAGTAAATCACATTCTGCATACCATACCTTCACACACTCTCACACACACACACAAGCGGTATACAGTATACAGTAAAGTGAAAGCAGACAGTGTTTGTAATTGTGTCTTGTCAGGGGAGATGATTGCACTTCTAGACTGATTTCTTTTTTAATTTATTTTTTATTATTTCCTCACCAGCCGGTCTGTCTGTGTCTATTCCTCCTCTGTTTTGTGTGTGCATGCAAATGGATGTATTTCTCACACTGCCTGCTATCTCTCCTCTCTGTGTCTGTCTCTGTACTAATCTCTGTCTTCCCCTGGTAAATGATTAACATGGAGAACCTGGCTGAACTATAATCAACAAACCCACAGTGAGGTAATTACCACTTTATTCCCTGTCCTGCTAACAAAGCAATCTCTCTCTCCCCCTCTCTCTCTCTCTCTCTCTCCTTCCACGTCTCTCTGTCTCTCTCTCTCCTCATCTGTCATATAGCTGTATCAATGTCTCTCTCCCTTTTCTGTGTGAATGCCTATTGTCTCCCTCACTACTGTGCTTGTGGTCTGTGTAGATCCAGAGATGTGTTTGTGAGTGCGATTGTGTACCTTATCTGTCTCTGTAAATGTGCTCTGTCTGTTTGTTTGTGGGGCTGAGTGTATTATCTGGAGGTAAACTGTGGACGAGTTAACTGTGTGTACACTTGAGCTTCTTCATCTCTGTCGGAAAACAATGCGAGGCAGTGATTTTAGTGATTTGTACACCTGTGAATTGACATTTGGTGCCATTGTTGTCTGTTGAAGTTCATTTCAGTGGAACAATAGCTCTGTTAGAGGTGTGTGTGTGTGTGTGCTTTTGGCGCTGACCTGCTGGTTTGCGTAAAAGGGAACTCTCATGGAGTGTGATAAATGTATTTCAGTTCTGGAAAAACAAAACCCAGAAATGCACCAGGATACCCAGCCCTATTAAAACACTCAGAGTTTAGATTCATTAGTGATCTCGCACATGATTCATGTTTTTTACTAGTTTTTTGAGACTTCTCTTCCGCTCACAGCAAGTAGTGAAAGTGGCTTTGAGTGGAAAAATCCTCAATTCCGGCCAGCGGTGTGCGGCTGTGGGAACATTTACCAACCGCTGTGCCGGCCTCTCGTCTAAATAGGTCATTGTTTTGTTTCCACTCATTAGTTGATTTTAGGTGTGACTGAAGTGTTGGAGGGAAACGGCATGTTATTGCCTTTGGATGCTTGGTTTTTTAAAGGTGGGGCGTGCAGATAGAGCATTGTGCAACCACGTCTTTTGCTCTGAAGTGTCACATGGCCTCATTTTGTGCAGTATTTCAAGTGAATCTTCACAGAAATAGGTACAGGTTACTGCCTACTGACACTGCCTCCTTTTTTATATGAATATCTGTGTGAAATCAGTAATCCTCCGTTTTGCTGTTTAGTGTTATATTATACCCAAGAATGAAACCAACATAAAAGTTGCACAACAAAAATAATCTTTGCCGTTGGATTGAAAGCAGAGATGCACACACACACACACACACACACACACACACACACACACACACACACACACACACACACACAGGAAGACTCGAGCACACTGTGTTGAAAATGAGGTTTGGGCAGAGGCCTAGCGGTGAGGACGTCTGTATTAAAATGGATCAGATAGTCACAGTGCAGCTTGGAGCCGCCGGAGCAGACATGGTGTACAAGCATGAAAGGACGACCGCTCTCTCCTCCTGGTCAGGATATTTAGTCAATCGATACCAATTTAACACCCAGATATTATCGCCGGCTTCGCGCATTATCGCTAGACTGCATATGGACCCATCTCTTTCCCAATTTCCCTCCCCATGCTGCCCTGTTTCTCTGTGTACACACATACATCAATATTAGGATGCATTAAGCTGTAATAAGTTGTATTGTATGAATGTCTCCAAGTGGGATGGAACAGCTGTGGAATGAAATGAGGTTCAGTGTTGTTTGCCGCTCGGTTGGCACGGCACAGCCTGGCTTTGGCACAAAATGGCTGCTGTGTCGTATGTGTGTGAAGAGGGTGGTTATGGTGGTTAAGGGCTGTTGGTGAGCGCTGAGCGGGAGCGCATCCATTCATTCACGGCACACAATGAGCTGGCATTGTTGTATGTGTCAGGCCAACTGTGTGTTTCTTTGACATACAAAACAGCAATTAAATTGTGGCGTGAGAATATGTAAACTCCAAATGTGGGAAACACTATCAACTTAAGCTTGACCAAAATAACACAATCTGCTCGTTGTTTAGCCAATATATCACACACACACACACACACACACACACACACACACATGTGCACACAGAAACAGGCAGACACACACTCTCAAGTATATATAACCTCGCACAATGCTCTTCCACTCAGCTCAGAAATCCTGCCAAGAGGCAACCTGGGAATTCCCTGAGACAGAAATTGAATTAGTATTGACCCAGGCAGAGCAAAAGGCTGTAGCAGAAACCTGGATTATTGTACTATTCGAGTTCCTCGCTGCCAGGAGGACACTGAGACATGTTTGCCTCCTTACCTCAAGTCTTCAAAGATGCTTATGGACAGTCGCTCCAAAAGTTGTTTTTATTGCCTACGTGTTGTCATAGATAGATGATGTTCACCAGTACAATAGTTGCTGCAATTTTCCTTTATCTCAGAGAACTTGTGCAAATTCCCTGCTTTTAGATGTGAATGTCTATTTTACTCAACAGACCTGATGACACCTGTGAAGAAACACTTTGTTTAGACAGTTGCACCTGTTATTTATATGACCTTATGAAGAATATTGATAAGGAGTCTCCCAGTGTGTGACAGTTTACTTTTGTTTTGGTCACTACATGAGTCCTGTTGTTAGCAGCCAGGAAGGTGCTCTTGTGAATGTTCTGCACAAATCCATCCTTCTTTGTTGACTTCTTGTTTCTTTTGATTTGCGTCTGACCATGATAGCACATCTTGTGTGCAGTAGTTATGTAGCTAGTCAAATTAGTAGGTCACAAGCCACACAGGGGACACAGTGTCAAGGGGACACAGTGCTAAAGAAAGTGTCCATTTGAGTGAGATACTTTTATATATACCTGTATAATAATAACGTGAGCTGGCATTTTGCCATGAAAAGGCATAATGAGGGATAAAAAGTACTGCTTTTAAGTGAAATCATAGAAAGTCTTTTATAGGCCTGCACTCACTGGAGGAAATGGAAAAAATCCTTAAATAGTAAAAAGCAGAGGACACACTGCAAGAATTATCACATTTTGCTTCCATAAATTGCTATCCTTGACCTGCCAGCTCGTCAGTCTTTATATATTGATTAGTATTTGTTAATTATGTCTCCTGCTGGTCATTTAAAATCTACCTGCCTTGTGAATTAGCACATAGGGTTGCCATCTCATGTACCCGCTGCAGTAAAGTGGGTCTTGAGTGAGATGTGTGTATCCAGAAGCCGTAGAGGAGAGATGGGAGCGGCCGTCTTCACACCAGAACAAACTTTATGGACTAATAAACCTGCTAGAAAGCACAGCTCCTCTACACTTTATCTAGACACAACAAAGAGACACTTGGATAAAAATACTCAAAGGGGTGTGAACGTGTGTGTGTATGTGTGTTTAGGGGGTGTATGCTCTTGTGCATGGCACCTTTTTTACAAATGATTGTGCTTATCAGAATTACCTCCTCATAGTTGTAATAAAAAGAGAGCACACTTTTTGTCAGCAATATTCCCAGTGCCTAAAAAAAACACCTTTTATCCTGTGCTTTGTGATTTCCAGAGGAGGCGGATCACATGACAAATGTTGCGTAGATGTTTTGAATCTGCTGTATGATTTTGGGGGACTTTTCCATGGTGGAACAAAAACTAATATTATTTTGGCATTGCCTCCCAGAAGTATGGCAGCACAGCCTACTTTCCAGCCCCCCGATGATGTGAAACACACACATTCCTCTTCTGTGTTTCTTTTGGGGCTGGCATACACACACCACGCACACACCACATATGAATACACACACTCCCTCTCTGCTTCCCTGTTCTCGTCAGCCCCCAGAGATGGTAAAAACATTAGACCTGCAGTGGAGGGAGCGAGGGAAGGAGAATGCGTTAAGGAGAGGATGGTAAGGAAAGAGTCAACAGATTTCAACTCCCAAAACAGCCCGGGAAGGCCCCCAGGGATGGAGGGATGAGGTGAGAGGGAGAGAAGGAGAGAGGGAAGAAAGGATGTCAGCAGGTATTACTATCACTGTCACAACCAGGCGTGAGGAGCGAACCCCCCTCTGCCCCTCCCTCCGTACCAACACACACACAGGGGCACACACACCCACACACACCGTGACGCAGGCTCGTATACAGGTGTGGTACAGAGACACACACACACACACTACCAATAGTACCATCGCCTTGCCTGCACACACACTCACACATGGCTGCTCGGACTCTGGGGAGAGCCCCAGTAGGAATCGCACCCCATTTAGAACTGACACTACTTTTGGTTTGTGTGTGTGTGTGTGTGTGTGTTGATACTGTGTATAGCTATGCATGTTACAGTAATGTAAATTACAGTAGAGTATCTTTACCTGTGTACAAAAGGAGAAAATATGAATGGAATGTGGTATCGTATGCGTATTCAAACATGCCTGCGCTCAGATTTTTGAGGTTTACAGTAAGCTGATGAGATATGGTTTTGGGGGGTGTGTGTGTGTGTGTGTGTGTGTGTGTGTGTGTGTGTGCCAGCATATTTGGATGTGTTATTTTTGTAGCAATAACCAGTACCACATGATTTTTGGGTGTGCAGTAATGCGCAGCTTGATCCCTGTCTCCTGGTACTCTGACTGCTATTTTTTCTCTGAGCTTCCTTGTTCTTTTTTCTGCCCTTCGTCCTCTTTTCTCAACATTTTGTTCCAATCAAATCTTTTATTTATGAGTTTGAGGGAATGTGGACTTTTTTTTCTTTCCCAGAATTAGTTCTTTGATCAACCTGCAGTTGTGAAACTAGATGAGTGGTATCTGTTCACCCACTACTATATGTATCCACCTTTTATCGCAGTATGGTGCATCTGTTATTGCTTTTGTAGGATGCTATGGTAGCTTGTACCATCTACTACACTGGCAGACTGCTGACATGTTAGTATACAGAGTAGGGAGTTAAATACTGGACGTACTGTACAAACCGTAAACCTTTCCTTGAGGTTAAGTTGATTAAATTGTGTCTTTGTCATTTAATTTAAAATTTATTTTTACATATTTTTATATAAACTGTCATTTTTTAATGAATTGCTCTCTGTCACTGTCCAAAAGTATGTTTTGTTATATTCATCAGAAATGATCAGATGGTAATTCACAGTCTGAGAGCATCCAGAGTAGTGGTGGTATTTTTGTGCTGAATGGAAGAGGGGAAATAGCCTTGTCCCAAATCTCCATAGCTCTGGCCTTGTAGCAGGAGAACTCATGAATCTCATTGCTCTCCTATTCAGCTGGAAATGGAGTTCTTGTACGCAGCGCGCTTCTCAAAACACTGGAGCAGACGCTCCGTGTTTATGATTGTGGAATTAATCTGTGTGTTCTCCTAAAAATACACCAAGTGACAAATGCCTAGTCATGAAAGTCAGAAAATCCCTTACTCACTACATTTTTTTTTTTTTTCACATTTAAGGAGGTTCCCTGATGGATTTCCTTTCAGAACGGAAAATTGTTCTGAGCAGAGTTGCTCTTCATCAAAGGTAGATACTGAATACCTAAACAAGTGGGTTTTTGGTGGCATTTGCTTACTTTGCAGCTGATTTACAGTGGACTACTTACTATCAAGAAAAAACACTCACCCACCCTCTCCGACACCGTACCTCGTGTGTGTTAATCTTGTAATTTTGGGTCATTGTGGTTCATTACTTAAAGTAGCGACCAGTCATCTTTAATCCCAAATTAATCAGTTAATCCCAGTCCAGTGTCAGGCTGTTGTTAGCACTGTGTGAGACTGCCGTCTGCACCTCCCCTCTTGACCCTCGCCACTTCCTTCCTCTCTGCTCCTAAATCCAACCCCCCCCCCCCTTCCCTCTTATTGTGTCTAAACCCTTCATCAGTGTTGTGGAACTCAGCTGGCCTTTCTAAGAAATTCAGGGGCATCCGGCCTTGAGGCAGAGAATGGCATCCAGTTATATCAGCCTAAATGTTGAAAGCATGAATTTTATTTCACACGCTGTAAAGCAATGGATAGGCTAATGTACTGGAGCTGAATATACTGTATTGAGTTTATAAATAACACATTTTTAGTAGCCTTGAGCCAAATAGACGGCTTTTGTTAAAAATGTTCAATAATTTTATTTCTAGTCTCTCTTTTGAGGCGATTGGTATGAGGCATCAGTGTAAATGTCCCACCTCTGGTGTGAATATATGTTCGTGTGTGTGAGGGCGGGGCGGGTGGGTGGCTGTGCGTGACTAGAACAGGACAAAGCTGGCTGCCTTGAGGGAGAATAAGGGGGACCTTCCATACCCACGATGCACAGAGGGATATGAATCTTAACCGTTGTGACGGAGAAAGATGGAGAGGGAGAGAGAAGCATGGATCGGCTGCGAGGGAGGGTGAGGGAAGGGGCCAGTTTAGACTCCTGGGATTCCAAAGCAGTGACCGTGAAAGTGCTTAGATAAACAGAGAGAAAGACGGAGAGGGGGGTAGGGAGGGAGGGGCAGCGAAGTGGGTGAAATGGTGGTGGAAGAAGCAATGGAGGGAAGAGAGGACGAGAAGGTGTAGGCACGCTGACAGGGGAAGGAAATGAGACCTGCTGAAGATGGGGTGAAAGAAAGCAGATGGGAGTGAAACCGAGTATAGAAGTTTTTAAAATAAGTTCACCAGGAGTCAGAGGGACTGAAAGGAGCCAGCGTACTCTATTTACTCCTTAACTCTTGTGCCTCTCCAATCTTTCTTTTCTTCTCCTTTCCTCTCCTCCCCTCTGTTTAAATAATTCAGGCCTGTTGGCTGTATTAGGGCAGGTTTCCTTGACATGTCTTAACCGTGTAGGTGTGTGTGTGACTGACTGACTGACTGACTGACTGACTGACTGACTGAAGGACAGCTCTAGCCGTCCAACTGGCCATTCCTCCGCTAACAACCACCAAATAATCAGACACAGAGGGAAAGCGAGAGGGAATGCACACCTGGGATGAATAGTCTATGATCCCTATCCAGCATTGACCTTCTCATCACAGAGAGAGACAAAAACAGAGTACAAGAATGGGAAGGAAAGAGTGTCTACGGCATCAGAAGTGTGACCCACTTAGTAAATGATGGATTCTCAAAGCCAAGTCTGATTTATTGGCTGTGTATTTGCTTTGCGAGCGCCCTTTTCACCATTGTGAAGAGTGTATCTGAGTAAATGTGTGTGTTTGTGTGTGTGTGTGTGTGTGTGTGTGTGTGTTTTAAGGGGTGCTGCTCGCATGTCCTCCTTAACCCACTTACACAGGTGGGTCTTGCTGAAAGACCTGAGACACAGATAAGTGTAGTTAAGTATAGTTAATATAATAGATGAGGGTGTAGAGCATATACTGCTACGACAACTGCAGTCTGTAAAAAAGTGATGAGAACATAAAAGAACTTTTTAAAGAAATTAAGAACACAGCTCTAAAGTGTAAAAACTGCGACCCCATCCAACATCGTTTAAAAAAAAAAACAACACTTTTTGTGATTTGAAGGGGAAACAAAAACTCTAAATTCATGACAACATAAAGATGCAGACAAAGACAGAGAAGCTGAAACTAACCAACTTAGGGTTGCAACTAACGATTATTTTCACTATTGATTAAGCTGCTCCTCTGATTAATTGTTTGGTGTGTAAAATGTAATAAAAGTAGTGAAAAATTTCCCAGAGCCCAAGGTGACGTCTTCAAATTGTTGTTTTAGCCGAAATCCTAAAATATATTTGATGTACAATGATATAAAAAGGAGAATATCTGTAAATCTTCACATTTGAGAAGCTGTAACCAGAACATTTTTGGCTTTTTTGTTTGAAAAAAGAAACATTTTTAGATTATTTTTCTGTTGATAAACTAATTGTTGTCTCACCTTTTAAACTTAAATAAAGCCAGATGACAAATACCTTTGACACAGTTTTTTATAATTACATTTTTTAATATAAGATTGCCCAGTTCCCCTTTGGCCATACACCACCTGCCCCATTGGCATGAACCCAATAGGACCAACCTCTGCGTAAGTGTTATTTACTTAAAAGTTAACTTAATTTGTCTACACCCTCTATTTAGCTAGACTTATCTGCTCTGGTACTGTGTGCAAAGCTGAAGGGCCCAAACAGCAAAGTTAGTACATAAACATGAGATGAATGATGTTGACACAGTGCATCAGCCTGGCTGCCACTTTGTAGCAATACACTTTGATAGATTTCATAAATAGTTTGAATCATGGCTTTTTGTGTCCACCCATCACAGCTGTCACTGTCTTTGCCCTCCCTCCATCCGTCCTGTCTCTGAGCGGTGAGGCACTGTAGCTATATTCAGGTTTATGTATCCGAGTCTGGCACCTGTACAAATCAGCCCTGTATTTACACTGCAGCTCCATTTAGACTGCAGAAACATGGAGAGCACTCATTACTCTGAGGTTTAGGCTGTCCGACGGAGGGATGCAGGAAAAAACACGAATGGAGTGAAGGATGTATGGGTGGGGCATTGGCTTGGCTCCAGTCCCAGCTCCGGATTGGTTGTTGTCCTGGCAACGGCACGTCTGACCTTATTTACCCCCTCGCACACCCCTTGCCGTACGCGCGCTCCGCTCTCGCCCATGCACATCTCTTTTGCCGCACACTTTCCCCGTCACTCGTCTCTGCGTGGGATCTGAAACTCTTCTTCTTCTTGTGCCCTTTTCTCCTCACACTCCTCTTACAAGTGTGGCCACCTCCACACAGAGCAGGTGAGAGAGTCAAGTCAGGCAACACTTTCAGCTGCTGCCGTGCTGGTGGGCACAGTGAGGCAACATTTCGGCATGCAGTGTTTTTGGTCAAACAGCGAAAATATAAACGAGCCAGAGACTGCAAGACTGCACTCTTGTCCATTTATATTGTGGACAGTAATTTCATACCTCCCAGAAAAGTCACTGGAAAAGCTTATTTTAGGATCAGACTAGACCACACATGGAGAGCAGTGCCTATGCATGACAGAGCTCTGCCACAAAGGGGGATGATGGTTTCTGCAGACCTGCAGCCGTATCAAAATGGTTCCGATGGATTGGTTTCCATACTGATGGGTCCTGTGGGCCCGAATCAAGCAATTTTCCTCAGCTCTGATGGCCGTAGCTATACATCCTGTTGTGCTGCTGAGTCCCACAGAATGGACACACATACACACACACACAGAGGAGGACCTATGCCATAACAGGCAGAAAATAGGGTCTGTCTTTACCTGAGGCTGAGAATCCTTTAGGGCCTGAAGCACCAGGTGTGTGTGTGTATATCTGAGTGTTTTATCTGTGTCTGTAAATTGATAGGGAATGTGGGTCCATGAAGCAGCCTGCTGATCCACACAGTTTGAATGCCGTGTGCCTTCTGGTCATTCAGTGGAGCCTGCAGGGCAAGAAAGGTGCAACCAATCACTTCATCTAGGTTATGCACATACACCCACTCAGCCATTGTCGCCAACGCTTGTGCACCAAATTCATATCGATATATGACACTTTGCAATGTGTGTGTGTGCACTTGTGCTCGTGTCCTTCTACCCTTATGAGGACAGAAGCATTAGGCTTGTCTGATGGCACAGGGCTTCCCCCAGGAAATAGTTTAGCTGAGGCGGTAAGCCACCCAGGTCCTAATGCATATTAATACAATGTGTGTGTGCTCAGGACTTGCATGTGAAGGAAAAACCACAGACTTAAGTGGATGGAGATGGAAGAGGGGGGGAAAGAAGGAGGAAAGTTCACATACCATCCACATTTGGAGATTAGGAGTCATAGAAAAGAAAGCAAAAGGTCTGGTGTAGAGGAGAGATACACTTCCTGCTGACCTTGAAGGAAGCACACACACTCACATAGGCAGGCATACCAAACAGGAAAGCGTAGATAAGAGCAACAGCTTGTTCCCCTTAAGTCCCTCTTTCCTCTCTGTGATGAGCGGTTGATCACCGTCATTGGCCACAGTTTGATGACACTGAGCATCTAAAGAGGCAGGGTCTGCAGAGTCTCGAGGGTGGGAGGTTGGAGGGGGGTGGTAAAGGGCTTTTTCGGCCAGCTGGGCAGGCGGGGTGGTGGGGGGCCCCAGATGGTCGGAGGTGGGGGGTGAAGTCCTTGTTTGTGCGCGTTGAGGGGAGTAAGCACCAGGTTAGACACAACACTGGTGTTTGAGCTCTGGACACAGCATGGCTTTGTGTGGGCATGGAGGGGGGCACAGCTAAAAGAGGGGAGGTGGGGGGGATTGTCCTGATTCTGCTCTGTTTTACATCCAAGATCGAATAGGAGAGAGGAAATGGGAAACAAAAAGGTTTCTTGGAAATGGTGCAGTATTGAGTAGATGAAGTCTCTCTATTTCCCTCTCATTCTCTGAGAGAATGGGTGTAGCACCACGGTTGTATGATTCCTTTAGTTTCTTCCTCTGAAGATAGGGTAGCCTGTGGAGCAGGAGGTCACTGAAGCTTTGTAGACCTCAGTGAAGAAAATGTTCTCTCTCTTTACTTCTGCCTTGTTCCTTCTTTCCTCCTGGATTGTCTTTGGGCTCTTTTTGTCCTAAACTTCTCTCATACTCTCCATAAATTATTCCCCACAGTACACTGCTGTTTTCCCCATGAAAGGCATCCAAAGTCTAGTTTTATTCACCTGCCCAACATCACAGGTGTTTTTTTTTTCTAAACATGAAACTGTAATGGTGTTCAGGTGTGCTCACATGTGAGATTCTTTCAATTTAGTCCCTCTCTAGTCAGACCCGAGTTGAGAAATGTTTGCACTAAATCTTTGTGATTTAGGTACCAGGTGTCACCAGAAAGTGGCACAGCAGAAATCATTAGTTTGTCTCCACAAAACAGGTGGGGCTGGAAGGTTGATGACATAGCGTGCAGGGCTGGTTGGTGAGCTACTGGTGAGGTAACTAGTGACATGCTAGCACTAGCCAGCCACTATATCTGAGCAAGCTAGCTGGCCAGCTAACTAGATAAGTGCTAAGTTTTAACAGTTTGTTCAAGAGACATATTTGTATCAACTCCAGTCTCATAACTGACTGCAAACTATGCAGTTTATGGAAGAGTTTATACCCTGGCAGAGCAGAGTTGTATAAAATTTTGTGGTGCGACAAAGCTAATATGACTCTGGTTCTCTCTCCCCTTAAAGGTTAGCAGTTTGCAAGAAAGTTTGCAGTTGGTCAGTGCAAATCTTTGTGTCAAAGTTTACCAGATTTAAACTCAATGTGAAAGCTCTGCACAGATTTACTTCGCCTCATTAAGCAAATCCACTGATAGCAACTATTCCATTTCAATAAAGTTATTTTGGTCTGAAATTTGATTTTTAAAAATGCTGGTGTGACCGGGCCATTATGATGACTAGGTGGATTAATCAAACGCAACTGTGACACCCAGAATACTAAGGCAATCAGTATGTCCGCATGTCAAAGTTGACATTGTTTTATTCATTGAGATTAATGACTCACCTGACATCTACTCATCTGTCGTCATGCGGTAAACCCAACCCATCTGGTACAGCAACAAAAAAACAATACCATTTCACAAAGTCATCCTCCTAGAGAGCACCAAAGATCCTCCCATATCACTACAAGTGTTACTGCAGCACCCACCATAGAGGCTGAAGCTGTGTCATGCTATGCCCAGCCAAGGCACAGTGACCACAGCGTGCTGTGCCCAGTCAGCATAGTGGCCACAGTTAGCGATCACCCTGCTGTGATTGACCACGGAAGAACTGAGGCTCCACCAAGCCTATTAGCCACACATCGTCACTACAAGGAACCAACAGACTTTTACTGTGGGCTGGTTAGTGAACCATCACAAGCATGAAAGTGTTCATTAAAACTACAGTATCTACAGCATACATTTTATGAATTCATTTGGGATGCATAGTCCAATGTAAGCATGTTATTAGCATTTGCATTGTTGTAGAATATTCTTATCCTCCATGTTTATGTGCAGTACTTAAGTGCCCAAGTGTATTCAGTATGCATAGTTTGCAGCTGCTGTGCGTGATCGAGTATCTGTTCTGTATTCCCGAAGCCGTGTTGTGGGATTGTTGCTCCTTTAATTATTCTCTCATATTAAAGGATCAAAGGTCTCTGCCACAGTCAACCCCCTGCATTTCATTATAAATGCGCGCACACACACACACACACACTCACACTCACACACACTCACACACATACACACACAGTCATACACGCACATGTGTATATATGCATGGACACACATGGGGAGGACATTGGTTATGCTCAATGTTTGAATTTTGAATGGGATTTCCTGTAATTATAAAAAGGATAAATGTGAGCCTTTTCAAGTTTTCCACTCAAGAGCCCAGCATGTTTTTTTTTTTTTTTTATTCGGCTCCTCTGTGAGATTTTTCTTTATCAACCAAGAGCTTGCACCAGTCCTTAGAAGGGTGTCACTGATCACCCTCTGGCATGAGGGATAGAGAGCATGTTTTATTCTCCTGAAGTACTTTCATGTCTATGTGCGCGTGTGTGTGCCCGGCGTGTGTGAACATGTGTTTGTGTGTGTGTGTGTGTGTGTGTGTGTGCTGTTCTGTGTCTTTGCCCTCTCCCCTCTGCTCCAGCACAGGACCAAACCAACCCTCTCCTGCGCTTCCAGAGGATTCTCCCGCTGATAGGCTGCTCCAGCGCTCTGTTCTTTGACACCCACAGCTCTTGGGTGCTCCCATGATGCCCCTGTACTGTCACCACTCTGCTGCATGGTGGCTGGCAGGATAGGAGGATGCTGAGTGTAATTAGGGCGTACCCAAGCCTACCAGGGCCAGAGAGAGGGAAAGGGAGGAAGGAAGGGAAGAGGATAGAAAGAGGGCTGACAGTTTGACATCAGTAGAGCACACCGCCTCTGTAATTGCTGCCGTGCATATGGCGCAGGCCGAGGTTGGAGGCTTGTGGGAGGAAGGAAAAAGGAAGGGGGGGTAATGTAGGATAGAGAGGAGTCAGAAATAGGAGGGAGAGCAAGGGGAGATGCAGCCTCTGAAGCAATAGATTGGGGATGAGTGCATGTCAACCAAAGTGGGGAAAGACGAGGGAGGGGATTGAGGAGAGGAAGGGGGTGAAGAGGAATGCAAATTGGGGGTGGGCGGGTGATAGGGGGGGAAACAGGACCTGAGCAGTGCAGAAGAAGCTTGAGGTGAATGACATGTATAGCAGGGGGTGCAGCATGTTGACACAGCACACGTCTATTATTACATACACATGCACATACCCGCACACACCCTCACACACACTCCCACAGCTGGTGCACCTAAGTAAACATTTCTCAGCCTCAGAGAAGCCTCAGAAAACACCACAGGTAGTACGAAGAGTAAATGGGCTGCTGTGTGTGTGTATATGTGTGTGCGTGCGTGTGCGCGTGCTTACACTGGATTATGTGCTTTTGTGTTCTCTTAACCAGACAATCGAGTGCCTTTGTTCGGCTGTAATTAGCGCACACAGGTAATAGAGCTATCGGACGTGGCCACACACACGCACACATTCGCAGAAGGGATATTGATCAGGGGAGTGTGTGTGTGTCCTGAGCGAGGGATCCTGATCGATGGTGTCCTGTCCCCGTTGATAGAAAGCCAATTCTGCCCGCTAGCTATTGAGCAGGAAGCAGCTTTGGCGAGACCTGCCTCCAGGGTCTCACCTGCATCCCCACGACACACACACTTTCCTGCTTTTGTGCTCCCTTATCTCACTCAGAAATATACACCACTGCTCCCCACGTTCAGGCTCAAAGTTAACAGAAAATGTGGATTTCTATTTCAGTCTTGTAGTCGTGCCATGTGGCGCCCTCATCTCCTACGGTCTCCTGTCATTTCTCCTCTCATTGCTCCATCCATCTTTGATACCCTCTGCAGATTTGCTGGACCATCTCAGTCTCCTGCCTCCTGTCATGTCTATCTGTTTCATTTCAGTTTCGTCACTTCTGTCTCCTCCTCCTCCTCCTCCTCCTCCTCCTCCTCCTCCTCTCTCCGCACTCCTTCTTCCTCTCATTTATTCTTCTGGTCTCTTTTCTGTCCACCTACTTAACTTG
>VMKM01004129.1:0-22153 GCA_008360985.2 Macquaria ambigua | reverse complement strand
ATCAATTTACTTGTTATGTTAATCCATATTCACATATTCCATTTCATTAGCTATTAAACAAAACCAGACATCCCATCTTTATCTTTATCTGGATTAGAGGAAATGTATAAACATTCCTGTTGGTCCAGTTTCCATTTTACCTGCATCAAAATCAGCATGTTAAACATGTTAAAGTTCAGTACCTTTCAGAGGGTTAGTTAAACATAACATACATTTAATTCAGTGTCAGTTTCTTTGTTCTTGTGTCAAGAGTCCAGAGTCTTGAATCTTCAGCCCATATCCTGGAATGTGGGAGTATTAGACTAGTTTAGTACAGGCCTGTTTGGGCAATTGTCACTTAGTTTTCCTTTAATGTCATCCCTGAGTCTGGGTAGGTCATGTTTTATGGTCCGGGGGTCATGCTGATAACATGATGTTTTGGGAAAGTTCATCCCTGAGTCTTAACAGAGACTTGTTTCATGGCAGAGGCCAGGTCTGTGCCACACTTTAGTGGATGTACATTCTTTCTCAGGGAGAGATGTTAGAATTATTCATCATCAGGCTTCTTATCACACTACACCTGTGTCATCAGGTGATATTCCAGTTGTGCTGTGAGAGTCAGAGAGCCCTGAGCCATGCGTCCTGTTGTGGGAACTGCCATCCTCCTTCTGGTGGTGCTGATGTCCATGTCGGACTCTCAACCCTGTAAGAACCAAACAGTCACCAAATAATGTTCAACACAGACAACTGGAACACAAAACTGACAACACTTCATGACTCTTTCTCACAGTGAATCCTAAGACGTTGTGTGGTGCCAAATATCCGCCCATACCATGTAGACTGAAGATCGGTGACGGAGACTGGTTCCAGATGGGGAACAACTTCTGTGCGAAGGCGTTCTTCAATGTGCCGCACTTGAACTTTGATGATGCAGAGGTGCTAAAAACAAACACACACATCAGACTACAGACAGTAAATGTGACCTCATCCTGTTCAGACAGTCATGGGGTGCATCTCAATTCCCTTTACTGCATCTATGCTTCTTGCAAGTGAAGGAAACAACATGAGGAAAGAGGATTTGATGAAACAAAAAGTGGATGCTGAAATGACAAATGGATATTGTGAAATGGCGATTTGAAAATGAAAAGTGAAACAGAAAATTTAAAAGATTAAATTGTAAATGTGTAATGGAAAAAGAAAAAGAAAACATATATAAGAATATTTGAAAGAGGAAATTAATTAGTAAGATATAAAGTTATCTTTTTGTTTTCTCATTTCCTCCCTCCATTTTGCATTTGCTCTTTTCCATTTGACATTCAACATCTTCTAAGGATGGTCTTGTGTGCTCTCGCTCCTCAGAGCAGAGATGAGGGAATTTGAACGGCCTTCATGACCGGATCAATTTAGGAAATAAGGGAATTGGGATGCACCCGTGGTGAAGTGTCAGTGAATTATTCTTCTTATTTCTGTTGATTTCAGAGAACCTGTAACAAGTACAAGAACGGCAACATTGTGGGTCATCTGGTGTCAATCCACGACATTGTGGAGCTGAATCAAGCGGTGTGTATCATGTACAGAGTCAACCCTGGAAAACCTCATTACTGGATCGGACTCAGACGGCAAAAAGTAAGCAGTGACTGTTTCTGTTCAATCATCAGTTTACCCCCAGTTTGTGCCTCTAATGGATTTACAACTGAGTCGCATGTGTTTCTCTGAAAAATAGATACACAGTGATCTTTGAAAAACCCAGAAGGTGGTTTAACAACACTTACTGTTGTTCTGAAGGTATTTCCAAAATCCTCAAAGACTCTTCTAACATCTGGATGAAAACATATTCCATCCACTGCACAATTAAACATTTTTAAAACCAGTTTACCAAGTTCAATTCTTTTCAATTCAGTTTTATTTATAGAGGGCCAAATCATAACAGAAGTCATCTCAGAGCACGTTTCATATAGAGCAGGTCTAGACCGAACATAATAGCAGCAGCAGCTGTTGAGCAGGAACACGGGGGCAGCAGGTGCAACCATAGATCCAGACTCTACAGCTCTGGAGGCAGAAACACCTGCAGAAAGCAACAGAAGGAGAGAGAGAGAGAGAGAGGAGAGAAGGGGAAGAAGTCGAGTTAGTAACAAGCATTGATGGGATATGAGGGCGTACAGATGGAGAGAGGAAGAGGAGGAGAGAGGAGCTCAGTGCATGGGGCCTCCCGGCAGTCTAGGCCTGAGTAGCAGCAGCATAATCCATGCGGGTGGCTCAGGGGTCACCTGAGTCAGCCCTACTATAAGCTTTATCAAAGAGTGAAAGTCTTAAGCCTCCACGGTCCAGCCCCGCATTGGACACAAACTGGGATCTGGGTCCACAGGAGAGGAGCTTGATAGCTGAAGGCTCAGGCTCCCATTCTACTTTTAGAGACTCTAGGAACCACAAGGAACCCTGCATTCTGGGAGCGCAATGCTCTAGTGGGGTAATAGGGTACTAGCCGCAATTCTAACTCACTGAGCCTCGCCTCCAACACGGTGAATAAACTACATGTGTTACACGAACCATTATCGCTAAAGGAGGCAGAGGAGAAACTAAACATGTGACACACCGAGCAGGAGAGGGAAAGTGCCGTGTCACAGCCAGTGCTGCAGCTCCAACTGCTGACCGGGTTGATGAGCCGCCAAACCAGCGGGTCAAACTACAACAACTAACTCCCTGTTGTGTTCTGAACACAGATATGCACCCGTCCCTTTCACCTCACCCAGTATCTTTGTCTCACGTCTCGTTCTAATCTTCCTACATGAGAGGCACAAACTGCTATCATAAACCAGCTGACTGAGTGGATAGTTCATCTGTAAAAACACACCTTATTAATGACAGCTAAGTAGTCACCCTCAGGTAATCGTTTGATTTTCATTTTCTTTTTAGGTGGGTGGAGTTTCCGTGAACTTTTTTTGGACTGATGAAACTTTAAGAACTTTCACCAGATGGGCTTCTCGTCAGCCAGACAACTTTTTGTGGAGAGAGGATTGCGTTGAGATGAACTACATGGGTAAGTAAACAAAAGTGTGTATGTGTGGGTGGGGGGGTATGAAGGAAGAACAGGTGCCTCTTATTAACTGTGCATACGCCCATTTCTACTCATAGGATCAGATTTATCAATTGTACTGCAGTGGTTCTGTGTCCAGTGTCTATCATGTGTACCGCAATTCTTTATTTGACCCAGTGATGCTACGCTCGAAGCAGACTACTCCACTCAGCGTCCACCAAAGCTGCAGTGTCGCTGTGAGATGTTTCGCTGCCTCGCATGACCTCGCTGAAAATAACACGACCACCCAAACCTTGTTACATCACACTCGTGTCAGAGATATAAATACGGGATGTGCTTCCCAATCAGTATTTAAAAACTGAGAAAATATTGTGAAATATTGTACTTTTTACTCCACTACATTTATAACTTAGCTAGCTTGACTAGCTAAATCATTAAAATGCTACTGACACATTAAAGCATCAGCAATAATAATCCAATAATATAATATCTAATAGTATAACACTCACAGGGCTCATGTTTCTGCATTAAGAAGACTTTTACTTTTGACACTTTGCTGCTTATACTATACATGGAATATTCAATGCAATACTCTTACTTGTTTATTTTTACAGTGTAGTATTACTATCTTTACTTAAGTAAAAGATCTGAGTACTTCTTCCACCACTGATTTTCCTCACCACAGTGACACATTACCATTAACCCTTAAAACCCCACTGACACTGAATCACATGTTTTTTCTGTTTTCCAGAGTGGGCACTCTGGAACGACGAGGCATGTGATCAGAAGAGGCCCTACATGTGTGCAGTGAGACTCTCTTAGTTCAGAGTGAACATGAAGAGCTGCAGTTGGACCAGTCTGCTTCACTGTCACCGCTGCAAACACAAGCTTTGACATTTACTGCAATAAATATTCAGCATCAGCAAACATGTTGATGGTTCTGGTTTCATTTCTGATTGTATCAGTATGAGAGCTGTACCCACCGTCTGTCCTAATGTCATGACATCAATCCAAAACACAAAGCTTTATAATATGAGAAACAGGCTGAGAAACCACAGGAAACAAAACAGGCTGATGAAACAGGACAAAATAAAACAGGAAGAATAATGGTTAAACAAAAAGGATCTTACTCTTTGACAACATTATGGAAAGGATCCCTACAGACAAAAACAAGCACATTTAGTGGACGTACTTTGATGGGTACAGTTGACCGCAAGGATTACGTAGCAGCCCGTCTCGAGGCCGCCGAGTGAGGCGAGCTACTGGACCACTTCCAAAACCTTTTGTACCTATTAGTCATTCAGACCCCAAAAAATGTAAAAAATAGGGCCCAGGTTTAAAAATACCAGAATTACCCTTTAATGTGTTACAGACAAAACTAAAGTAAAAGAGATTTTACACTGAAAAAGAACAGAATCTGTGTCAATGTAGTTTTTAGATTTCTTCAGGAAGTGTTTCACAAAAGAACGTCTCTGGGAATAAAATCATGAAATACACTTTTTCACTTTATTTTAAATAAGAACCTTTCCCAGTTGATCTTTGAAGCTACAGGTGTGTTTAGCAGTCTGATGAAGCATCACATTAGTAAGTCATGTGTTACTGTGATCACATTGTGGCATGAATAAAGCAGTTCAAATCTCCCATACAACACCAAAGGTTTGTTGCAAAGGTGGTTTGTAAGAGTTTGGCGAGTGCACTGCTGTCATTCTTGATGCTGTCCTTGGGTGGTGCTAAAGTCTAAAGGTAAGCTACTTTGCCATCCCAGTCTCTAGAAAGACCTTTAAAATACAAAAGTGAACAGGAAAACACAAAGAAGACAGCACAAACACAAACAATGATTGTCTCACAGTAGAATTCTTAACATTTGATTAGTTTAACAAAAGTAATCCAAAGAACATGGTTTCCCACGACTTATTAGAATAGACTGTTGATCTTTCTGCTGACTGTCCTCATGAAATGAGTTTTCTGTTGGTACAGGTATCCTCCTCACCCTGAAGTGCTTTCACAGCAAACAGAGGAGATGTAAATGTTGGACAGCTGCTCTGAATCATCCTTCTTAGAAGAAGAAATGAATAATAATACCTGTTCAACAGTCTCTCTTTCACCTTTTTGGCCTTTTTCTTTTAGAGTTTGTTAAAACAAACCTACAGCTCGTGTGTTCTCCTGTTTCAGTCCAACCTTGACTGGGAGAAAGTGATATATCTTGAATTAAATTCTACTAGCAGTACCTGAAGTGGATCAGAACTCACTGGTCCAGAGTGTCAGTCATACTGTACGTTAAAGTGTAACTACACCCTCAGGTTCTGCTAGAACCCTCTCTCCCAGCATCTTTAAAAGATGCAACAGAGGAGTGAGGGAACAACAACAGTAGGTGTTGTGACCTCGTGGCTACGTAAGCTGTGTCTCAGTTCAGGGGCCGCATCCTTCTAAGGACGCGGTCTACAAAGGCGTGACTGTGAAGGCCGAACCGAGCATTGTTAAATGAGATGGTCTGGTCTATGGAAGATTTCCTGTTTGCGTCACCAGCTGTTCTCAGTCTTACCCTTGCACCATGAAGCGCCGCTCTTGTTGCCTAGCAACCATGACAGCTGCAGTTGAGGTGTTTAAGGCCCCTTGGTTTTTTTACATTTGTATTGTCACCTATTCGAGTGAGTTGAAACCGTATACTTACATTTAAAAGTGTAATCCTCCTCGGCCGCTGTTGAAGGTAAGTTTGGAGATTCCATATTATCTTGCGCGCGATGAATCGTGGGATAGGTGGAGCCACGAAGGATCCAGCCGTTGGATCCTCCGAATTCAGGAAAAGAAGGCCTCATTTCTTCGAAGCCTTGGAAATGGGACAGCCTTGTCGCTGTGATGCATTCTGTCTTCAAATGCAGCCTTCGAAGGATGCAGCCCCTGAATTGAGACCAGCTGCAGTGTGTGGGTCAGAGGACACTGACTGACACTGATTAGATGGTGTTAACATCCTTTTTTCACATACAGTTCATGACGTAGATAAGTCCCAACCGGCTGACTCTATGTCAGCATCGGCCTTGCAAGGTTCAGGGCTGATTTAAAACAGTAGGTGGTGTGTTGAGCCATTTTCAACCCATGAAATGCAGATTTTTATAAATTTGATAAGAAATGTCATAACTAACACCACCACTCATGTGTTTCATCACAGTACAGTCATACAGTCATTTAGTTTACAGCTCAAAAAACACATTTAAGTGTGTAGAGTTGACTTAAGGACATGTCTATTTATTATTTCTGGCACTTCATTCTGTGTTTGATCAGTAAAATCACATGTATTCAGGGCATCAGCTTTACTATTAAACCGTGGCAGAGATCAGACTGACATCCAGAGGGACGAGGGACCAGACTGACACACTTGAGGTGAGTCCTATTTGAGTGTGTGTGTTCCAGGAGAACAGAAAAGATCTTTAGGAGCATCTTTATACGTAACATAACATGCACTGTGTGACACTTCCAATCAACTAATTATTTAGACTTTATTTATTTGTGGAGCACCTTTCATTTTACTGCTGTAGATGTTTAAAGTTGAGCTAATGGTGTGTGTATTATTCAGAGAGAATAATAGTTGCAGTTTAGCTTTTTGTGTGGATGATAAACAGCAGAGTTGAGAGCCTTAAAGAGGAACTACATGACTAATTCATCTTTTTTGCGCTCTACACATTATCAGAGAGATTCTTGTTGATGTTAATACAGGTGACTTTTCCAGCAATACACATAATGTGAGAACTAGCAGAATTGGAGGGTGTAGATGAGTCAAAGGTGACTTTCTTGCCTGTTGGCTCGGGTTAAGTCCTGGAGGATTTTATTTAGTGGCCAGTTTCTCTCTCTGAGCCTTAGAAGCTATAACCAACACTTCAGCTTTATCCTGGTTGAGCTGTAACTTTTATATATTTATATATAAAAAATATGTATGTTTATTAATACATCTATTAAAAAAGCATTGATTGGTCCTGTGTGTTCAGGTGATATTCCAGTTGTGCTGTGAGAGTCAGAGAGCCCTGAGCCATGCATCCTGTGGGAACTGCCATCCTCCTTCTGGTGGTGCTGATGTCCATGTCGGACTCTCAACCCTGTAAGAACCAAACAGTCACCAAATAATGTTCAACACAGACAACTGGAACACAAAACTGACAACACTTCATGACTCTGTCTGTGTCACAGGGGATCCTAAGCCGTCGTGTGATGCCAAATATCCGCCCATACCATGTAAATACTGGATCAGTAACAAAGGCTGGTTCCAGATGGGTGACAACCGCTGTGCGAAGGCGTTCTTCAATGTGCCGCACTTGAGCTTTTACGATGCAGAGGTGCTAAAAACAAACACACACATCAGACTACAGACAGTAAATGTGACCTCATCCTGTTCAGACAGTCATGGGGTGCATCTCAATTCCCTTTACTGCATCTACGCTTCTTGCAAGTGAAGGAAACAACATGAGGAAAGAGGAAAGAATAATAATATAAATAAATAATAATATAATAAACGCAACATCAGATGATTTTACCCAGAATTAAAATTAAAAGGGAAAATGGTAAATAAATTATTATTATTTTAGTACTCAGGATAATCAGAATTAAATTTTAAAAATAAGGAAACAAAAAAAATTTACATTGAAATGACAAATGGATATTGTGAAATGGCAATTAGACAAGAGAAACTGAAAAACCTGAAACAGAAAATTTTAAAGATTAAATGTAAATGTGAAATGGAAAAAAAAAAGAAAACATATAAGAAAATTTGAAAGAGGAACTGAATTTGTAAGATATTTGGTTATCTTTTTGTTTTCTCATTTCCTCCCTCCATTTTGCATTTGCTCTTTTCCATTTGACATTCAACATCTTCTAAGGATGGTCTTGTGTGCTCTCGCTCCTCAGAGCAGAGATGAGGGAATTTGAACGGCCTTCATGACCGGATCAATTTAGGAAATAAGGGAATTGGGATGCACCCGTGGTGAAGTGTCAGTGAATTATTCTTCTTATTTCTGTTGATTTCAGAGAACCTGTAACAAGTACAGGCATGACAAGTTTGAGGGTCATCTGGTGTCAATCCACGACATTGTGGAGCTGAATCAAGCGGTGTGTATCATGTACAGAGTCCACCCTGGAAAACCTCATTACTGGATCGGACTCAGATTGGCAGTGGTAAGCAGTGAATGTTTCTGTTCAATGATCAATTTACCCCCAGTTTGTGCCTCTAAAGGATTTATAATTGAGTCACACGTAAGCAGGGGTAATCATGTTTCATAACTATAGTTCCCATGATGCATTGGGGGACGTAACACAAAATGTAATGTTGCCATGAAGTCAGTTATTTAGCTACAACAAAACATTTTCTTTACAAATTGGCACCATTAACAGTGAGCTGAATGAGCTGTTAGCAGCTCCTGTTTCCAGTGTACCCATGGATGTACAGAAAACTATCAGTGGATTACTCTGATACTGAAGAAGACTTCTTAAAAACATGATGATTCTCAGGCAAGTTCTGCAATTAAAAGGAGCGTATTTTTCTATGATTTCTAAGTGAATTTATGGATGTTTGCTCACAATAGACAGATAATGATATCCTCGGAAGCTGTAAGTCACGCTGAATCTAAAAATATGTGCATCATGTCTGTGTGTTTGACTGAGTTATGAGCCAGAGAAGGAGTGGGATCGGGTGTTAAGGGTTTTAAAGAACCTTAATGTGTCACAGCCAGTGCTGCAGCTCCAACTGCTGACCGGGTTGATGAGCCGCCAAACCAGCGGGTCAAACTACAACAACTAACTCCCTGTTGTGTTCTGAACACAGATATGCACCCGTCCCTTTCACCTCACCCAGTATCTTTGTCTCACGTCTCGTTCTAATCTTCCTACATGAGAGGCACAAACTGCTATCATAAACCAGCTGACTGAGTGGATAGTTCATCTGTAAAAACACACCTTATTAATGACAGCAGAGTAGTCACCCTCAGGTAATCATTTGATTTTCTTTTTCTTTTTAGATGAAAGCGAATCAGTTATCTTATGTTTGGACTGATGACACTCAAAATACTTTCACCAGATGGGGTCCTCGTCAGCCAGACTACTATGATTATAAAGAGGAATGCGTTGAGATGAACTACTGGGGTAAGTAAACAAAAGGCTCAGGAGGAGAGGTTATCAATTAATAGAAATGAATGTAGAAGCTTTATTGTGCCTCAGACAAGATAAGAGAACACTTTTATGATCCCTGGATGGTGATTATTGAAGCAACACACAAAACAGGCCCAGGGGGTATGAAGGAAGAACAGGTGCCTCATTTATTAACTGTGCATACGCCCATTTCTACTCATAGAATCAGATTAATCACTTTTACTGAAGTGGTTCTGTGTCCAGTGTCTATCATGTACCGCAATTCTTTATTTGACCAAGTGATGCTACGCTTGAAGTAGACTACTCCACTCAGTATCCACCAAAGCTGCAGTGTCGCTGTGAGATGTTTCAATGCCTTGCATCACCTCGCTGAAAATAACACGACCACCCAAACCTTGTTACATCACACTCGTGTCAGAGAAGTGTCACGCTGGTTTTGAATACGGGATGTGCTTCCCATTCTGCCACAGTATTTAAAAACAGAGCTGTTTAAAAGTGATCAGTCACAAGCTTTATTGAACATAATAATAATAATAATTTGTCTGTGACACCCCTCCATGAATCGCAACCTTAACGTGGTGGAGGGGTTTGTGTGACCCTGGGAGCTGTGTTGTCTGGGGCACTGGCCCCTGGTAGGGTCTCCCAAGGCAAATTGGTCCCAGGGGAGGGGTCCAGACTAAGAACCATTCACAAACCCACGATGAATCGGACCATAAAGAGCTGGAGCACCTCGCCCGGAAGAGGGAAACCGGGGTCCCCCCCTAGAACCAGACCCGGGAGGGGAGCTCGACGGCGAGAGTCTGGTGGCCGGGCCTTGACCCATGGGGCTTGGTCGGGCGCAGCCCGAAAACCAACATGGTGCCCTTGCAAGCCGGGTGGCAGGCGAAGGCAGGGACCTGGGCATGCCAACCTTTGGCATCGCAGACTGGCTTTAGGGATGTGGAACATCACCTCTCTGGCGGGGAAAGAGCTGGAACTGGTGCGGGAGGTGGAGCGGAACCAGCTACATATACTTGGGCTCACCTCTACGCGTAGCTCTGGATCCGGAACCAAACTCCTGGAGAGTGGCTGGACTCTCTTCTTTTCCGGAGTTGCCCAGGATGAGAGGCATCGGGCGGGTGTGGGGATACTCACGAGCCCCCGGCTGAGCGCCGCTGTGTTGGAGTTTTCCCTGGGGAACGAGAGGGTCGCCTCGATGCGACTGAAAGTTGCTGAGAGGAAGGCTCTGACTGTTGTTTGCGCTTATGCACCAAATGGCAGTTCGGAGTACCAGGCCTACTTGGAGTTGCTGGGTGGCGTCCTGGAAGGGATACCACCTGGAGACTCCATAGTTCTGCTGGGTGACTTCAATGCCCATGTGGGCAATGATGGTGAAACCTGGAGGGGGTGATTGGGAGGAATGGCCTCCCCGATCTAAACCCGAGCGGTGCTTTGTTGTTGGACTTCTGTGCTAGCCATGGACTGGCCATAATGACCACCATGTTCGAGCATAGGGTGGTTCATAAGTGTACTTGGTACCAGAACACCGCAGGCCGCAGGTCAATGATCAATGGTCAAGGTCTTGGACACTCAGGTGAAGAGAGGGGCAGAGCTGTCAACTGATCACCACCTGGTGGTGAGTTAGATAAGATGGCGGGGATGGCTGCCGGACAGACCTGGCAAACCCAAACGTGTAGTGAGGGTGAACTGGGAACGTCTGGCAGAGGCCCCTGTCTGCAAGATCTTCAACTCCCACCTCCGGAAGAATTTCTCGCGCATCCCGGGGGAGGTTGGGGACATGGAATCAGAGTGGGCCATGTTCAAAGCCTCCATTGCTGAGGCGGCCGCTAGGAGCTGTGGTCAGAAGGTCGTCGGTACCTGTTGAGGCGGCAACCTTAGAACCCACTGGTGGACACCAGCGGTGAAGGAAGCCGTCAAGCTGAAGAAGGAGGCTTTTCGGGCTTGGCTAGCCCAGAGGTCTCCTGAAGCAGCATACAGGTACTGGGAGGTCAGAAGGGCTGCGGCCTCGGTGGTCTCCAAAGCAAAAACCCGGGTGTGGGAGGAGTTTGGGGAGGCTATGGAGAAGGACTTTTGATTGGCCTCAAGGAAGTTCTGGCAAACCACTCAGGAAGGGAAAGCAGGGCTTAGCCCAGGCTGACCTGGACTGGGGATGTTGTCGAGCGGTGGAAAGAGCACTTTGAGGAACTCCTGAACCCAACCAACACATCCTCTGTGGAGGAGGCAGGGTTTGAAGACTCGGGGGAAGACTCACCCATATCCCTGGCAGAAGTCTCCTAGGTAGTCAAAAAGCTTCTCGGTGGCAAGGTGCCAGGTGTGGATGAGATTCGCCCTGAGATGCTGAAGGCTCTGGACATTGTTGGGTTGTCTTGGCTGACACGCCTCATCAGTGTCGCGTTGAGGTCGGGGAAAGTGCCTGTGGAGTGGCAGACCGGGGTGGTGGTTCCCATCTTCAAAAAGGGGGACTGGAGGGTGTGCTCCAATTACCGGGTTATCACACTGCTCAGACTCCCTGGGAAAGTTTATTCCAGGGTGCTGGAAAGGAGACTCCGACCGATTGTCGAACCTCGGATCCAGGAGGAGCAATTCAAATTCCGTCCTGGCCGTGGCATAGTGGACCAGCTCTTTACCCTTGCAGAGCTGGTGGGGGGTTCATGGGAGTTTGCCCATCCAGTCTACATGTGTTTTGTTGACATGGAGAAGGCTTTTGTGTCCCCCAGGGGGTCCTGTGGGGGGTATTGCGGGAGTATGGGGTACCAGGGTCACTGCTACAAGCCATCCGGTCCCTATATAACCAAAGTGAGAGCTGTGTCCGCATTCTCGGAAACACGTTCTCAGTGGGTGTTGGACTCCGCCAGGGCTGCCCCTTGTCACCAATTCTGTTTGTGATATTCATGGACAGGATCTCAAGGCGAGTGTCTGGTTTTGTGGCCTCAGAATTGCATCTCTGCTCTTTGCAGATGATGTGGTTCTGTTGGCTTCATCAGGCTGTGACCTGTGACCATGCACTGGGGCGGTTTGCAGCTGAGTGTGAAGTGGCTGGGATGAGAGTCAGCACCTCCAAGTCTGAGGCCATGGTTCTCTGCCGGAAAATGGCGGATTGCCCCTTTTGGGTTGGAGGTGAGTTACTGCCCCAGACAAAGGAGTTCAAGTATCTTGGGGTCTTGTTCACGAGTGATGGTAAAATGGAGCGTGAGATGGACAGGCAGATTGGTGCAGCATCAGCAGTAATGCGAGCATTATACCGGACCATGGTGGTGAAGAGGGAGCTGAGCCGGAAGGCAGAGCTTTCGATTTATCAGTCGATCTACGTTTCAACCCTCACCTATGGTCATGAGCTTTGGGTAGTGATTGAAAGAATGGGATCACGGATACAAGTGGCCAAAATGAGTTTCCTCCGCAGGGTGGCTGGGCTCACCCTTAAAGATAGGGTAAGGAGCTCGGACATCCGGAGGGAGCTCGGAGTAGAGCCGCTGCTCCTTCGCATCGAAAGGAGCCAGTTGAGGTGCTTCAGGCATCTGATTAGGATGCCTCCTGGACGCCTCCCTTTAGAGGTTTTCCGGGCACGTCCAACTGGTAGGAGGCCCCGGGGTAGACCCAGAACACGCTGGAGGAATTATATATCTCATCTGGCCTGGGAACGCCTTGGGGACCCTCAGGAGGAGCTGGAAAGCGTTGCCGGGGAGAGGGGTGTCTGGACAACCCTGCTTAGCCTGCTGCCACCACGACCCAGACCCGGATAAGCGGAAAAAAATGGAATGGAATAGATGGAATGTCTGTGACACACCAGGCTAACACCAGACAGTTTCACACAGAGTATACAGGCAATGCGTGGATGACCTAAGGGAGGGGTAGACAATACATCAATATGATCAGAGTCCTGGGTTTCCTCAATATGACAAGAGACACATGTTCAAGTATATCAGCAAGAACCTGGAAGTACATCTTAGAGCAGTATACAGTATTATAGTACAAAGCCAGACAACAAAAGCAATTACATATTCCTTCCACAATTTAATTACATTTTCCTCCGTGGTGGAATGTAACTAAGTACATTTACTCAAGTACAGCACAAATTTGAGGTACTTTACTTGAGTATTTTCACTTCATGCTACTGTCTACTTCTACTCCACTACAATTCAGAAGGAAATATTGTACTTTTAACTCCACTACATTTATGACTTAGCTAGTTTGACTAGCTAAATCATTAAAATGCTACTGACACATTAATGCATCAGTAATAATAATTCAATAATATAATATCTAAAAGTATAACACTGAGAGGGCTCATGTTTCTGCATTATGAGGACTATATATACAATACTTGCAACATTCATTGCAGTGTCGGGTTGTTTCTGTCGGTCGAGGGTTGACTGTGTCCCCAACGGGTACTCCTTATATTACGTAGTTGGGGCTGTGGAGGCGTGGTTAAGGTTGTAGAGGCGTGGTCTAAAAGATCATAGCTTTCTTTGTGACTAGAGCGTCCCTTCAGTTGCGACAGCTGTGAAAAAGAGAGGTGAATCTTTCAGCTTCTTCTTCCATCTTTTCAGACCAAGCAGCGACCGGCAGGTCTAACAATGTCCGAAATACCCCACAATCAGAATTAAAACACTCCAAGACGAAATGCTCTACAGCTTCCTTTTCCCCGGACTTGCGGAGGCTGACGCGGAAGAACCATCGACCAGAGGGTGAAGTTTTCGTCTGCCATACAGCGCAGGTAATAATTTTTCTCTGAGCTTCTTCGTCCTCCACGTCGAAAGATTCCAATCTTACTCGTTTAGCAGGTGTAGAGAGGGTTTGCTCTTCATCCGTCGTCTCCTTACTCCCTTGGAGATGATGCATCACCAGTTTCAGCACTCCCCAGTCGTTGGAAGTCAGCGTTGCTATGGCGGTCACAGGCTCCAACGTTTCACCTTCATCCAGCTGGTAAAAACAAAGATCACCAGTTTCGTACTTGAACACGTAGCCCCAGACTCCGCGTAGACCGTAGGGTTCTAAAGACCATTCTTCTTGCAGAGACTCGGGTGGAGGCACCTGAGTTCTACTCAAATAGACGATGCGTTTCTTCGGAGCATCCGTTAGTGAGGCTAATTCTTGATAGATTGTGACGGGCGTCTCGCTAATGAGCGCCACAGCGGGTCCTGTCTTAGATGTTTTAGAGTCTTCCATGTTTGTTTGTTTCTGTCTCTCCTTCACTCCAACAAGACCGAATCTGTTTTAAACTAAGCAGTTAAACAAGGGTTAATATAGGAGCTAAGAAGGGGGACGGACGAGAGGAGGAGCAAAAGGAGGGGCCCAAAAAACAATTTTTTTTTAAATGCATGGGGCGGGACTTCCGGTGACAAATACCGTGATTTGATTGGATGAGGCGGGACTTCCGAGGGGGCGGGGCTTGTGACGTGGCACGTTCTGATTGGGACCTGTCAACAGCCTTGATGACTTGTGGTCCCTATATCTCTCTCCTGTTTATTTTTACAGTGTAGTATTACTACTTTTACTTAAGTAAAAGATCTGAGTACTTCTTCCACCACTGATTTTCCTCACCAGAGTGGCACATTACCATTAACCCTTAAAACCCCACTGACACTGAATCACATGTTTTTTCTGTTTTCCAGAGTGGGCACTCTGGAACGACGAGGCATGTGATCAGAAGAGGCCCTACATGTGTGCAGTGAGACTCTCTTAGTTCAGAGTGAACATGAAGAGCTGCAGTTGGACCAGTCTGCTTCACTGTCACCGCTGCAAACACAAGCTTTGACATTTACTGCAATAAATATTCAGCATCAGCAAACATGTTGATGGTTCTGGTTTCATTTCTGATTGTATCAGTATGAGAGCTGTACCCACCGTCTGTCCTAATGTCATGACATCAATACACAACACAAAGCTTTATAATATGAGAAACAGGCTGAGAAACCACAGGAAACAAAACAGGCTGAGGAAACAGGACAAAATAAAACAGGAAGAATAACGGTTAAACAAAAAGGATCTTACTCTTTGACAACATTATGGAAAGGATCCCTACAGAGATGGACCTTTTTGTCAGACACTGAATAACAATCTGAGCCTGTCAGTGCCAAAAACAAGCACATTTAGTGGACGTACTTTGATGGGTACAGTTGACCGCAAGGATTATGTAGCAGCCCGTCTCGAGGCTGCCGAGTGAGGCGAGCTACTGGACCACTTCCAAAACCTTTTGTACCTATTAGTCATTCAGACCCCAAAAAATGTAAAAAATAGGGCCCAGGTTTAAAAATACCAGAATTACCCTTTAATGTGTTACAGACAAAACTAAAGTAAAAGAGATTTTACACTGAAAAAGAACAGAATCTGTGTTACTTTTTAGATTTCTTCAGGAAGTGTTTCACAAAACGTCTATGGAATAAAATCATGAAATACACTTTTTCACTTTATTTTAAATAAGAACCTTTCCCAGTTGGTTTTTGAAGCTACAGGTGTGTTTAGCAGTCTGATGAAGCATCACATTAGTAAGTCATGTGTTACTGTGATCACATTCATGACTTGTGAGACTGTGACATGAATAAAGCATGCTGTCACCGGGTGGTGCTAAAGTCTAAAGGTAAGCTACTACTGAGAAACCAAAAGAAACAAAACACACTGATGAGTGTTATTGTGAATGACTGCCAGTGAAATATCTCAACATTGGCACAACATTTTTATATAGATATTCATTATTCCCAGATAATGTATAAAACAATTATAGAGATGAATCCACATTTGCAAAATGTCCTGAGAAAATCGGTTACTGAAATGACACAAAGAGAAACATAAGATTAAAGTTTTAACAGTTGTTATGGAAATTGTTCTGTCAAAATGCTCATGTGCTTGGAATTATCCATGTGGCCACAAACCCCAGATGTACTTTTCTACTATGAGAAAGATGTTAATGTTGTCATCTCAGAACCTGAGCCAGCAACTTCATGCTACTCTAAGTTGAGCAGCCAAGATTGGGCAACATTGAGAAATGTCTGGGGAGACCACATGCCCCACTTTCATGCAGACATTCCAAATACCCATCAGCAGCATGATGATTGTCAAGTTTAATGAAATGTTTGTTTACAACAAGGCCACGAATGTGCGCTTCACTTAAAACGGTTTGTGATGAGGCATGATTACGTGATTAGATAATACATGGTTCTGATCAAAATTATTTGATAATTAAAATTGGTTTATTGATTATTATTGTCAAGTTAAATGAAATGTTTGTTCAAAACAAAGCTGAGAATGTGTGCTGCACTTATGAATGTTTGTGATGAGATTTTTCTAAAAAAACTTTTATGAAATGTTTGTGTTCATGAAAATTCTGTGAAATTTTAATAAAATCTGGTTTAAATCTATTTCTTTGTATGGAATTTATTGTTTATTGATCTCTTTATATAGATTTTCAGTGCTATGAGGTCTTCATGTAATTTGGAGCGACCACTCATCATGTGGTGCGACCAATAAAAGCAATAACTGTATTAAATTCAAAATAAAATATCTAATTTCTGTGGCTGAAATATTAATCACTGATATGGTATTTTTTTTAATGTTTTATCAGTTTTATGCTATTTACAGGAAAATAAGTCTGTTAACTAAGTAGGCGCCTGTGACATTATTGAACAAAAATATGAGGTCATTATTTACAAAAACTGAAAAGAAATGCAAATACTTTGTTTCTAAACATATTACTGAGAACTTGTAAGTATGTTAAGGAAATGAATTAATTTTAAGATAAATCACGGTCACACCACATGACATTTTTTAAGGCTACGGCCAATTCATCTAGATGAAAAAACAGTCAAATCACTTAATTTAAAATTTTCATATAAATTTATGTGTACACGACATTTTTAATGTGTGAACAATTGCAAAATATATTCTTATTTTTTGTATTTTAAAATTGTCCTGTTGAAAATCCTTATACATCATTGACCCAGCTGCCAAAACATAAGCAAGTACATGCATAATGAAATATAACCTAAGAGTGACTCTTGTGAAACTGTAATGATATGATGTAAGGATAAAAGTATTAGGCTTCTCTCTATTTCTCTATGTTTGGGAAAATTAGACCCCTCCCCATGTGTTTGTGTAAAAGTATCCAATTTATAATAAAGGAGGTGTTGGTTTACTGAATACCAAACGTGTGACCTCAGTGATAATGAGTGAATGAACCCTTTGGATGTAGGTGCACTCTCCACAGGTTGTCCTGTAAGAACAGGAATGATGGTGATGGGTCAATAAATCCAGTAACACACACAGTTCATTGTCATGCCACTCATTTATTGTTGGTAGAATACTCCTATATGATCCTACTGGTATAGTGCACGCAGAGGACAAGCTAAGGAAATGCGCGACGGTCTCTTAACAGACATAAATATAAAGATCCCGATGGCACAGCGATACTTAACTAATCAACATAACTACCATTGTCGGGGATCATGCATTTCAGGAATGGCAGTAAAGAGCAATAGTTAACTAACATGATGTGACCGTCAAACTATTACAGAAACCGCAGAGGTGGGTGAAGTCTTCTTCTTCAGTTCGGGCCAGATGTTTTATACTGATAGCGTGTTGAGTTGATGGACGGAGAGTCATGATTGGTGGAGAGGGTGGATGCAATCTTGACAATGTTCACGTGAATTGCGCAAAGCTACAGACTTTAGGACTGTGCATGTGAACTGTGTGTGGGCTGAAAGAGAGATGCCTGTACTGGAAACTGCTGAAGAGTGGATGGTCAGGCCACCCCATCAGCAGCATATTGGGAGTGATTTGGTCTGGGTCGGCGACATCTGATGAGGTGTAACCCAGGGGCTTGGAGTTGACGATGCTCTGCTCCTCAGTGAGTACTGTTCTCAAGACCTCCTCCGTGACAGTCTGAGATCCCAGGGTGGTGTATAGAGTGAATTTGATGTAGCGGATCTCATGCTCCTTGGAACCGCCAAAGCGTGGCGCATGTGGGGGATTGAACCAGTGAATTTTCTGACTGGCGAGTTGTGGCTGTAGCAATGGGGTAAGTGAGTTGAAAGCTTTTTAAAGTTCAGAGCTACCGGCATTGAAGTTTGTGCCTTGATCGGATAAAAGCTCGAAGGGCTTCCCTCGTTGTGCAATGAAGCGCTGAAGTCCCATCAGAAATGAGTCCATACTAGATAGCAGAACAAGGTGTACGGCATGGGTTGTTAGGCATTTAAATACTATGCCCCATCGTTTCTCGGTGTGCCACCCAATCTTGATGAGGCACGGCTTGAAACAGTCCACACCCTAGGAATAGAATGCTGGGTGGTGGAGATGCCAGGGTCGGCCATTTTGGGAATGACTGGGTTGCTGCGCCATTTCTGGCATTCAGGACAGTTAAATTGGTGTTTGCAGACGACCTCTCTCCCACGAAGGATTCAGAACTAGGTGTATCTCAACAAAGACTCTCTCAGGTCGGGCAAGCCGGCTGTCATAGTCCTGGATGATTAGTTTGGTGATGTGAAGATGGGGGTCTGAATGCAGGGTATCTTGGCTGAGGTTATCACATCTGCAGAGCCGCCTGGGATACTTCTGTTAGTAGGCTTGGGATGTTCAGTGTGGCGGAGTTGGTAGGTGATGGTGTCTGATGTGCAGTGCCTCAGCAGCCCCAGAGTCTGCTCTGGTTGATCAGCCCCGTCTGGTGATAGCCAGAGTTCACTGCTCTCCGATGTTGATCCTGGCAGCATGTGACTGATGATGTCTGAAACACTGGTAGCACACTGGCGTAGATTGAACCCACCTGAGAGGTGGAGCTGCTGGAGCTTGTTGACAAGTTGCTTGGCTTCTGGTACAGAGGTGAAGCTCTGGAGGAGGTTGTCAACATAGAAGTGTGACAGATGGAATAATGTGTATTAACCAGCAAGTCTATGGGCATATCAGGTAGTAAGAGAAGGAGTAGTTACCAGAGGGCTCCAGCAGGGGGAGTGTAGAGCTGCTGAGCTACGTTAAGGGACACCCCGCTTCCTCCTTGACCTGACCTGAGGAAAGTTTGTGTCCGTGCGTCTTTCATTTAACTACTCCCTTTTCAGGTATGAGCCCCCTTATAATAATAGTTTAACAATGGTAATAATGGTGCTAAGGAAATGATTTAAAATACACTATGTTCATGTATCGTTAAGTAACAACATTAATTACCAGACAACTATTAAGCTAGCCACATTAGTCTCTTGCCATGCTAACCGCTCCCTTGTTTTCAGGGTAGTTGTACTGTGAGAGTAAAATACAATAGTAGTATCTAGTTGCTGTTGAAATGTGTAGCTGTTGGTTCAACAAAAAAAAAAAAAAAAAAAAAAATATATATATATATATATATATATGTTAAGCGTATGTATATGTTAAGTGTTTCCAGTAACAACTAGTTACTAAGAGTCTATGAGTTTCACTGGAGTAACAGGACATTTAGTTGGTTTACTGTTGCAATGCTGTATTCCAGGCAACATGTAATGCTCTTAAAGAGAGGCTGAGAGTAACAATGCAAAATTTGTACGGGTTCATTGATAAAAACTAAAATGTTGGACTGTTATCTTAAAATGCATTTCCATAGTAATATTTCTGTATAATATTTCCCTTTCAGGGCTTTTACAGAAGCAGTTCTAGGCAGTTTATTTTTGACACTATAGAGGTGTTAATTCAATTATATGTTTTAGCTGTGAGGATATTGTTAATGGTGGTGTTATACTGGACTGCATTATATTCAATAGGACAAAACACATTTCCAATAATGTCACCAAAAACTGAACATTATTACCTTCGCAAAGGTAGACTTTATGGCAGAGCTGAGATTGTACAGGTGTACCTTATAAAGTGGCCGCTGATTGTATATTGTGATTCTGCACTTTGTGTGGCTGCAGTGAATACTGACCTGATGATGAGAATGTGTTGTCAGCCAAGATTTATTTTCATAAATGTCAATTTTAAAATGCAAAAATAAGACTTAATATCTACTTCTAGAAACACAAATTCCTAGAATTTCACCTGTTCATGAGGAGGTGAGCTTCTGTGAGATTTGATTATTAGCATAATCGATGCTCCTAAAATGTATCAATTATCAAGGAAGTACTGTATATATTACATAGTTGTGTGAAATGGTAAGTAAGTAAGTAAAGTTTATTTAGTATAGCACCTTTCACAGAGCAAGATCACAAAGTGCTTCACAAAAGTACAAGTGTTAAAAATAAGACCATAAAAACAGTAAAAAGAAACAGGCAATAAAACATAAGCACAGCAGACCTTAAAAACACACAAAAATGACAAAGATCATACAGCACGAGGCGAGACAAAGGCCAGTTTAAAAAAATAAATCTTTCACTTCAAAAGCACGATAACCTTTTGTTTTTAGCCGGGCACGAGGAACAACCAGTAAGCCCTTAACAGAAGACCTCAGTGACCTACTGGTGGTGTAAGGATGGAGCAGGTCAGAGATGTACACTGGTGCCTGACCATGCAGGGCTCTATACGTAAAAACAAGAACCTTAAAATTCAATTCAATTCAATTCAGTTTTATTTATATAGCGCCATATCATAACAAAGTTATCTCAGGGCACTTTTTCTAGTAGAGCAAGTCTAGACCGACTCTTTATATTTACAGAGACCCAACCTTTCCCACCATGAGCAAGCACTAGGCGACAGTGGCAAGGAAAAACTCCCTTTTAACAGGTAGAAACCTCGAGCAGAACCAGGTTCTAGGTGGGCGGTCATCTGCCTCGACCGGTTGGGTTGAAGGGGGGAGGGGGGGAGCGGGAGAGAGAGAGCAGGAGGAAAGAGAACATACAGCAGCACAATACAGTTTCACACAGAGATGCAACGCAACAGCCGCGGCAATGGCATGGCTGTCAACACCAACAGAAACAACACTAAGAGCAACATTACAGCAGCAATACTAATAATAATAGCAACAGCAGCTGCAGCAGCGGGTGCAGAGCAGGAACACGGGGGCAGCAGGCGGCCGCAACCACAGATCCAGACCCTACAGCTCCGGAGGCAGAAACACCTGCAGAAAGCAACAGAAGGAGAGAAAAAGGGGAGAGAAAGCACACAACTACGGGAAGAAGTTGAATTAGTAACAAGCATTGATGGGATATGAGGGCGTACAGATGGAGAGGAAGAGGAGGAGAGAGGAGTTCAGTGCATCATGGGAAGTCTCCCGGCAGTCTAGGCCTATAGCAGCATAACTAAGGGGTGGCTCAGGGCTCACCTGAGTCAGCCCTACTATAAGCTTTATCAAAGAGGAAAGTCTTAAGCCTACTCTTAAATGTGAGGAGGTTGTCCGCCTCCCGTACACAAACTGGGATCTGGTTCCACAGGAGAGGAGCCTGATAGCTGAAGGCTCTGGCTCCCATTCTACTTTTAGAGACTCTAGGAACCACAAGGAACCCTGCATTCTGGGAGCGCAGTGCTCTAGTGGGGTAATAGGGTACTATGAGCTCTTTAAGATATGATGGTGCCTGACCATTTAGGGCTTTGAAGGTAAGGAGAAGGATTTTAAATTCTATTCTGGATTTTACAGGGAGCCAGTGTAGAGAAACTAATATTGGAGAGATATGATCTCTTTTCCTGGTTCTTGTCAGTAAACGTGCCACAGCATTCTGGATCAGCTGGAGAGTCTTAAGGAACTTATTGGGGCAGCCTGATAGTAGAGAGTTGCAATAGTCCAGCCTAGACGTAACAAATGCATGGACTAGTTTTTCTGCATCTGTTTGAGACAGGATGTGCCTGATTTTTGCAATGTTACGTAAATGAAAAAGGCAGTTCTTGAGGTTTGTTTTATGTGGGAGTTAAAGGACATATCCTGATCAAAGATAACTCCAAGATTCCTTACGGTGTCGTTGGAGGCCAGGGCAATGCCATCTAGACAAACTATATCTTTAGATAATGTGTTTCGAAGGTGTTCGGGGCCAAGTACAATAACTTCGGTTTTGTCTGAGTTTAACATCAGAAAATTGTAGGTCATCCAGGTTTTTATGTCCTTCAGGCATGCTTGAAGTTTAGCTAATTGATTAG
>VMKM01004128.1:0-22168 GCA_008360985.2 Macquaria ambigua | reverse complement strand
TACACTTAGTTCTCTCAGGGTGGGAGAAAATTAGGTGATTTGTCTACTTTGTTTTCCTTGCCCAGACCATTTGCAAAACCAAACTTGAAATGTCAGCTTTACTTTTGAGGAAAAGCATCAACACCAATACCGTCATACAAATAAATTATATCTGGGCCTGGGCCATTTGCAAAGCCATCATCTTGTCCAGTTTTTTGGAGGAAGCCACCTCAGAATGAAGTGTGTGAGGGATACGGGATTATTATTGTAGAGGGAGGCCTGCAGCCAGGATCCAGCACACTGTTTGGCTCTGGGAGGTGGATTCTCTGGACGGACTGAGAAAAGGCGTGGGGTTACATTCATCGCCAATGATGATGTCATCTCACACTTCTTTGTTTTTGTCCTTAACCCTAAAGGGCTTAAAGAAACATTACCTAAACATTGAGCAGTGTTGGACAAGATGAAGAATGCCATCAATCACCCATTACCTATTATTATTGAGAAAGCAATTAAATTGCTTTGCTGATTCCTCAACAGGAAAAGCAAGAACATTACTTGTTACATTAATTTCCATTACTCAGCAGCATAAAAAGGTGCCTTCCAACTACTGCAAAGCTGCTAAACCCACACATTGCATCTTGTTTGACCAACCTGATCACCAGACAAAAACAGTGATATTGGACGATTCAGCAAATCCCTGATTATGTTCTCTGACGACATCTGTGACAGGATGCAAACTCTAGTCTCCTGCATGAAAGCTGGATGCACTCCACACTGATCCACCACCACATCTTCCACACCCTTACTTTGAATGTGCACTGAATGTCAGCACTGGACGTAAATCGTGAGGTACAGAACCATCCAATATGAATGTAATTCCTAGTGAAACTGGGCTGTTTTGATTGGGCAAACTTGATCCAATAAGGAAGAGGTGCAATTGCCCTGAGATAACTTTGTTATGATATGGCGCTGTATAAATAAAACTGAATTGAATTGAATTGAATTGAAATCTACTAAGTGGACTTTGAGTTAAGATTATTTTGTCAAACACTCTAATCAGCTTCAGTGGGTAGGGCATGTGTAATGCGCAACTCTTAAATGTCTTCTACTTGGAGCTTGGAGTTAAGGTTATTTATTGATCAAAAATGTGTTATTGAGCCTCATGCAAGAAACATTTGTACAGATTTGTTCCTACGTGGCTTGTACGAGTGTCTTAGTAGCAAAAACTGTTGAAACATCTCACTCTGAACCACACATGTCAACCTCCTGGGATACATTGTCTAGGAACACTAACGTCTGTACCTACTTTTGTGCTTATCCATCAAATCCAACCACATCTTTGTACCAAATTTCATGGCAATCCATCCAACAGTTGTCGAGATAAGTGGTGGACCAACGGATGGACTGTCATTGCCATCTCTAGAGCCTGCTGCTAGTGTATATAAAAATGTTGACAAGTGTGTAGCTTATTCTGTATTTGTACATTCTATTCTTAATTTGTCTTAGTTGTGTAAATACTACTACTCTGGTAAGCACATCTTGCCAACAGTCTCACACTTCTACTATTTTCTATTACATTTTTTATTTATAATGGTTCCAATTTTGGCGTGGCATTACGCTATGAAGTGAAACACTAAAGTGAAATCAACCTGCTATAGTACTTACACAATACACTACCGAGGAGGCGTCACTCCTTTCGTTGAACAATTAATCAATAAAATGTTAAAATCTCATCTTACCCCAGCTCTTGTGAAAAGCAAAGGAAATTGAAGGTGTTAAGAGCTGGTTTTAGAATCATGGATTACGTGGGTTACCAAAAGAGCTGGAGAGAGGCCTACTTTTTGAAGGAGGGGTATACAGGATTGGTAAACGTGGGGGTGTTTTATATGTAACCTTTTATTTTTATTTTTTGCCTTTGAAACCCAGTCTCGGAGGCTTTGTGCAGCTGTCACATAATGGGGTTTCCTGTCACAAGGCTGTCTGATGCCATTAATTTGCTTCTCCCACAATGTTCTTCGGGTCTACCGGCTATACACCAATTGCCGAGCTTTTCGATGCTGCCACGTCTCTCTCTCAGAAGCAACATCTTTTCAAAGAGCTCTGGCACTGCTGGAGAGCCTTTTAAGAAACCAGAGCAATGTGGGGGGTGGACGGAGGGTTTCAAGCTGCATGGTCTTTCCAAACATACAAGAGGGACGAGGCCTGAGTGTGAATAAATACAGCACAGCCCAAGCTGCTTTCTGAAGAAACTTACCCCTTAGACCTGTCTTGGGGAGAAAAAGGAAAAAAAGGACTTGGGAAGAAAGGCGCAGTGGAGAAAGAAAGAGAAAGGAGGTATTAGGAGCGCCCCCCGTTAGCCACCTGGAGTTCCTGCAGCCTCCTAGTGCATTCCAAAGATCATGAAAATGAGGGGAAGGGGGGCGGAAGAAAGAGAAGGGTTTTTATTAAGGAGGAGGCCCAGGAGATACAGTCAAACCCCCACTGGCCCTGCTCTTTTCACTGAATACAGAAGACGACAGGGACGGCCTCTCCATCTGAAACAACCCCTGGAGGGCCATGAAGGAGCTCTCCTCTCTTCTTCACCGATCTATTGGACATGCAGGCCTGGAGGAGACTGGGAGGGCAGCTTCACAGACAGAGAGAAAGAAAACAGTGCTCTGACTGAAACAAGATAGGGAGAAAGAAACAGAGACAGTCAAAGAGCTGAGAGGCTGTATATTATTTATATAGGATGAGAGGAGGAAGGGGCTTCAGACTGATGAGACAAGGGTGAGCAGGGGGGCAAATGTCACTCATCATACTGGCTTGACCTTTGTCTGCATCGCCACATCACACAAACACACAGTATATACAAAAGAGGCCAGTCAAACAGCCTTCACTGCCACACAGTGCAGTGTTTACTGCTTTGTGTGTAGGTAGGTAGGCAAGTTAGGATACAAGATTGTCTGGCAAAACTAATTTAGTGTGTTAGAGAATGTAAAGACTGATGTAGCAGAGATATAACAAGATATCTGTCCTGTAACAATGTGAATGAAAAGGATTCACAACAGGAATGGGTGCCTTAATTCGGATTGCCTAAGAGGTCACAGTGTATTATGCTTTTTCACAATATTAGCCTCCTGTTTTAAACTCTTTACTCATAGGCTATAGTCTCAAATATGTCCATAGTGGGGCTGCAACAAATGATTATTTTCATTATTAATTTTTTTTAATTAATTGATTAGTCTATAGGATGTCACAAAATAATGGGGGTCTTAAAATAGTTTTGTCTGACCAACAGTCCAAGTTTTATTTTGTTTTATTTTTTTTTTGAGATCCAGGATCCGGGGCTATTCATAAAACATTCAGGGCTGTAGCCTCAGACGCCGAAGCCTAACAAAGCCGCTGGTTAGATGTATCTTCGGAGAACTACAATTCCAGACTTCCATAAAGCATGTTGCTATAACATCCCTGTGCATCTACCAAAGACTAAGAATTTTCTTAAGCACTGGTGGAGAACAAACCAGAGCTAAAAGGATTCTGAATATTGGACTCACATTTATCAGGTGGCTAGACTCTAATTTTCATGTTGCTCTGTGTCTGCTGCATGTGGAAGCAAAACATTGTTGACTAAAACATGAATCATAAACTTGTATACAGATATATATCAGGCCTGCGTTGCTGTTCGTTTGTTTTGCAGTGTCATTGCCCATTAGTGGTCAATAATTGCATAATGGAGCAAAGATCTGCTGACTTTCCAAAAAGTGACATTATTACAAGACAAGTGTTACAAGACAAAAATATATAAATATTGATATTAAAGCCAGTTTAGGTGATTTTAAAAAGATGACCTTGATTTGAAGTTCCTCACAGAGAAAGTTTCTAAGCCAGAGAGAGACTCACACTCTTTGCTTACTATACTTTGTCTTCACTGAAACTCCTCCTGACAACAATGAGCATAATCTATGAAGCCTTATGTGGTAACACACAATCCCTGACTTTATCTTTCCTCTAGAGTCCCAGATTAATATTTATATCAGACAAGAGGAAAACTTTTTGTCAACCCCCTCCCCCACCTGTTTTCTTCTTCCTCCTTCACTGCTTTACTGCTCAAGAACTGCACACACCCAAAACACACATGCACATACGATTGTATCATCTGCATGTCATTTCAATAAATGTAGAAAACCTCTTGTGGTATCGGTCTACAAATGCTCTACGTGTTTGTGTGAGTGTTTGCATGTGCTCAAACACACTTCATTTCAAGTGCACTCTTACATGCTCATGCACTGCTGGAGGACCCTCACACACACTCCACCAGCTTATACAAGAACCCTTTTTATTGTCTGAATGGTCTAAGTCCCCTCGCAGAGCTATACAATCCCCTCCATATGTTTGCATGTGAGCCTTCTCCAACTGCATCACACACACACACTCAGTCCCCCCCATTACGTAATGGTGGAGGTATTCCAGTTGGACATATGGGGATTAGGAAGTGGAGAGAGCTGAAACTTCTCCAGTAAAACCTTTGCATATCACGGCTACGTATCCAGCTACATTCTCTCCCCCTCCGCATCCCTGCACCTGCTTCTAGTTATTACCATCCCATCTCTTCTCTTCCCCACTGGGAAGCAGAGCCTGAGCTTTTCAAACTTCCTATTCAGTAGGTAGAGCATTGGAAAAACAGCTTTCCACCTCTGCAGTGATGTGAACCTGGGAGCCGCCTCATTCATGCCATTGTGTGCTTTTATGTTTTGACTCGGTCGCGGGTTTGTGTGTTTGTGTGTGAAAGAGACAGCGGTTTACTTCATGGCCCAGATGCATCACCTCACTGCAAGAGCTGCCTTTGCTTCACTGAGACCACCTAGAGGAACAAAGGCTTCCACGAAGCTACTGAAAATGTAAAGAAAACAACAATGTGTAGACACATACCCTGAATGGTGGTTAGTCCATGTGGCTG
This sequence comes from Macquaria ambigua, assembly GCA_008360985.2. Taxonomy (NCBI): domain Eukaryota; kingdom Metazoa; phylum Chordata; class Actinopteri; order Centrarchiformes; family Percichthyidae; genus Macquaria; species Macquaria ambigua. Next base: position 17,250 of record VMKM01004128.1, on the reverse strand, counting down.
CACTGTAGCGGCGGTTCATCATCCTCATAGGTGCTGTCTTTACTGAAAAGACAAATGGCATGATGATAATGGTTGGTGTTTTCAGTTTTACCGTGGTACTTCCCATGTTACAGCAATGTACCATGGTACCGGTCATGGTAAAATTTGTACATCATGGTACTGTCCAAGGTACAAAAAGGTACCATTGTACTGGCCAATGCACCAACATTTTTTTAGACTGATTCCAATGTTTTTTTTTGGCACTTTTACACCAGGATAAAGTATTTCTCCACCAGAATTGTATTCTAGCAGTGTGGAGACAGCTTTTAGCATTTATACCTTCATGTCAAGAAGTTAAATGGTAATGCTTAATTTTATAGGCCCTATTTTCCAAAAAAAATACTGAAGAAGTTTCCTGGAAAACTATCTGGTATAAAGCACAGACAATATAGTCAAAGACAGTCAGACAGTTGTGTTGAGTTCATACACTCATAATTGTTGATTTCCCTTGAAATAACTGCTCCATTTAAATAAAACTTGCACAAAACATAATCAAACAAGTAAGTATGAAAAATCCAATATCTAAGTTATCCAAGCTTAAAATCCTACTTTTGGCTCATCATCTGAGCTATGAGGAGGCAATAGTGATAGAGTGTTTGGAACAATGGATCAACAGTGGAAAACTCAATTACGCTTTAAGAGTGGCTTGAAAACATTCTGTGTATGCTTTGATATGTTTTAACACATTTTCTTCTGTGACCCTGGGCTGATATTGGAATCCATTGTAACTGCCATGAATCCAGTTTGACTACAGCTGCTGTTGTTCATGAAAAGCCTGGTTCCAGACCTCTGAATCACTGCCCACGTTTGTTCAGTTTTTCAGATAGGTCTGGTGCTTTCTAGAGCTTTGTAGGCGGAATTCATCATGGGGACATCATCTTCCTACTTAGCTAGTGAGCTACCTGGCTAGATCCATGAAAAATAGCATCAGACAAGTTAAACGTTAAAATTAGCTGCTCCTAAAAAACGCTACCGCTGCTTTCATGTCAACTGAAATAACATTGGTGGATAGAATACGTAACTCTGATCTAATTAGCTAACGTGAACACAATGTCACACACCCCTCAGGATTTCAGTCTATCAGGCTAGTCCACGAGGAAGAAAGCTAATCACTTTTCAAACCTACAGGGAGTGAGTATTTGATACTCAAAATAAAAGTATTTTTTTACCGAGCTGTGTTGCCATAGTAACAATCACCATTGACTCTGGTGCAGAACAATCAAGGTACAATCTGAGTCACCATTAAGTCAGAGCCGCTGTTAATATTGGTCAAATCTTGAAACTACAAACCAATCAGATTAAAGTTGAACTTCTCAGCAACAGTTTAGGCAGTTTCATGTCCATGTGAAGTACAGAAACAAAAACGTGACTTACATAGATGGAGTGCAGGTGGAATCAGTTATAACGAATAGAGTCCATGTATAATCCACAATGCACAAATTGTCTGGTGCTCATTATTGTTGTTATTTTTCTGCTATTGCTGTTCTAAATTCTATATATTCTTTGGAACTGTTAAATTCGTCCAAGTTTGAACTGCGTTACATCATTGGTTAGGAGTGGTGTACTACAGATAGTTAATAATTAGATGACTTTGTGCTCCTGATGAACTTGACGTCTATCTGACCCCTTTTGTTAGATCTCAGCCATTAGGTCTTTTTCAAAGCAGAGAAGGCCAAGTTCGAATTTGAGAGTTCTCGAGAGTTCAAACTTGGCAAGTTGAGCTTGTGAGTTCAAACTCCTGAGAACGGGGTGACACAGTACGCTTAATTTGTAATTGGGATAACAGTGTTCTTATTGACATCACCTGCTCAGCCAGGCTCAGGTGACTACACTTCAACATTACCGTACACTCAATAAATGCCAATAAAAAGCATGAATCTTAATTTTACCTTCAGCCAAACCAATTTGCTAGCAACATTTATTAGCTTTAGATTCTGAGACCAAAGTTTATCTTCAAAAGTTATTATATTTTATGTTTAAAACTCTACAAAGATATCAACGCTGGTGGTAAATTACCAAAGGGCTTGCAGAGATACTGTTCTGCCTGCAATGACCATGGGCCTTACATCTCCAAAAAGCTAAATTTTGACAAATCAACCACATATTCGAAATGTAAATGTTTAGATTTAGATCTGATTTAAAATCTCAAAACAAGAACACGAGTACAAGCAAGAAGCCAGATTCAGAAAGGCCAAGTGATTATCTTCTTATCTTTTTAGTGTGACAGTTTTTCAGTGACAAAAACACAGCTCTAATTCTTTGCATTTCAGTGTAACAAGGACACCCATTCACATTTAATACCAAGGGTTTCACAATGACATGTCCTTGTTACTAGTGCTGTACAAGCTGGGTCTTTGTCAGTGTTTGAAACGCAAGTCACATAAGTTAAAAAAAAAAGTTTTTTACTGCCTTCAACAGGATAATACCAAGAAAAGAATATCACAATTCAGATTCTCTTTGCAAATTGATATTGCCAAGCAACATGAGTCAATCAAAACTGTCTCTCTGGCCACACCGGGAGAGTTAAAGTCTGGACCTCCTTGAAGACCTCACACTGATAGGCCTCTCTCCCTTTCTTCTGCCCTCTATTCTTCATTATCTAATTCAAGTGTCAGTTTTCAGCCGGCGCCTGCGTTGACCCTTTCTCCTGCCATTGTTTCTGCTCAGTGGGGCGGGATGCCTCCCACTTAAACGTGATCCAATTAGTTTGGGAAACCTTTCTCCGCTTCTTTACAAGAATGAGGGCCACTGAATAAAAATGTGCAACAAAAGAAGTAAGTTAACACAGAGCAGTGTCATTGATTGACACCGGTGCCAAAATGCCTGTGTGTTGCCATTATGCCGGATCGAGTTATGGAACCTTAGCAGAGAAAGGTGAGCCACACAAGTGACTCAACCACCCCACAGCTTTTTTATGGTTTTGCCTCCTGGTAGGGCTTTTTAAATGGCAGGAGCTGATTAAACTGATGTCATTTTTTTCTGCAGCACACACCTGGCATCTCTATGCACCATTCTCTATTGGGCGCACAAGGGAAACACTGGGCTGTGCTACAGTAGGTTTCAAACCGCCACACACGCAAGAAAAGGTATTCCAACACTTGTCAGAATGTAACTATGCACTTCTTTGTTAAACTTGGGTTGACTTAACCTTTTTGCCTAATTGGTCATATTCCCAATGGTTCATAAAATGTGCACACTGTAAGTGGTTGCTGTGAAAAGACAAAATCCATAATAATTAGGATAAGCCCATAATTAGCTGCCTGTAAAGTTACACAGCTGTATACAGAGAATGGTGGAGTGGAGAATCACAGACAGAGCATTATCTCTGTAATTCCTGGCTTCATTATTTGATCGAGCTGGCTAATTGGGCGTCAAGGTTGAATTCCTCACAGGGGCAGAAACACATGAGTAGACTAGACTGACTCAATGGAGGGCCACATCTTTCAGTTCTCCTAAGGAATTAACAGATTGTGTGTTTAATAAATTGTGCGTCTGGGCATGAATAAATCATCGGGCGTTCAGCCTCGGGGGAGATGCCTTCAAATCAGTCAAAGAGAAATCAAGACTGAGATGACATGGTGCTCACATGGATGCAGGTGGTACCGATGGGAAGGAAGAAATGCATATATATGATGAAGTGATGGTGAATGTGACTCTGTTTGTGAATGTGGATGATGGGAATCAGATTTGATATTATTCCTCTGTCCTTTTCATTGACACAGCCTCACATTCATGGGTAGAAACAAGACTTCCAGTATGACTTCTGCTGTTATGTCATGATCAAACATCCTGGTATGTTTCTGAATATCTGATGTGTGAGTACTTTTCATGTATCCGTGTGTGTGTGTGTGTGTGTGTGTGTGTGTGTATGTAGCACTGCTGTAGAAATGCACAGAATGTCGATGTTATGGTAGCTTTTGAAGGTGCCATGTGTAGTATTTTACATCAATAAATCATTGCCACATTCATTTTGAGGGATTGCTACGATTACCATAAACACGGGAATCCATGGCCAAGTTGATTGGCATACTCTGCTGTCCACTGCTTTCATTTTTACATCATGTGTAGGACTCAGTGTTTTGGGTTTATATCAAGACAAAATCTGTATATTTATCAGTATTTACTTGCAATAAAAAAGAAATTGGATGAAAGAATAGTGAGACAAAGAGCTGAAATGGTCTATGTTATTGAGAAGGTCACAGCAAATCTCCAGTTAAATTAATGAATGAAAGATGGTGTCACTACTCGTACAATCTATGCCAAGCCTAAAGTCAAAAGCCGGTGGGAAGCCAGTGAGGCCAGTGATTTTGCGGCAGTTACATAAACTGTTTGCAAATATTGTATTTTGTATTGACTTTATTATTTACTTATTTTACTTTTAGTTTAATTGTTGAATTTGCAGACATGCTAGCAGTGTGGCTCAAGGGATGGTGTCAGTTAGTCAGTCCACCACTTTGGTCCAGACTGAAATGTATCAACAACCACTGGATGGATTGCCATGAAATTCTGAGGATAAATCATCTGACGTTTCCTCTAGCACCTTCAGCAGGTTTACATTTTTGGTTCAGAGTGAAATATTTCCATAATTTTAGATGGATTGGCATGAGATTTAGAGGAGGCATTCATGGTCCCTGAGGATATTCCCCAAAGGTTGAACTGTAATAAATCTGGTCATCCCCTGACCTTTCGTCTCACGCCACAATCAGGTCAAGATTTCAGTTTGCCTAATACTTTGATTTATCACTAAATACTGTACCGACAAATTATGACATTACCATCAGCCTCAAATGTGTCTTGAGACCAACTGTGTTCATGCAACCATGTAGGTAGCACTACAGGGAATGGAACCTGGGTCGCCCTGTAGTAGTGGGAGAGTGTTTTGCCACCACCTATGTGCCAAAACAAGTGCTCAAGCTGTACTTTTATGAAGCAATTTTTTACATTTTTTGCATTATTGATTTTTTACATTTCTTTTACTGAACCAATATTTTCAATGTATATTCAAAAGCAAAGCAAAGTCATAAAATAAAAAAATGTAACTTATATGATTCGTATTGTGGGTCAAGAATGTGGTAGCCTCAAAAACACTATGAATGAGGAATGAATGGGGTGCCATATTGCAACTCTGTATCCAGTTCTCATTGTACATCCATGAAGTGAACTGTTCCATTTAAAGAACTGTGGCTGATCTACAGCATAATAAGCAACACTTTTGTATACATTTTTAACTTAAAATGTTCATTTAGTTTTGTGATTTCCAGGAATGTACTGAGCAGCATGCACAAACTGTGCACATGTCTAAATGTGTATTATCAAATGGGAACGTATATGAATTTATATAAGTCACATAAGTCTACAGTCTATTGTAGACACGACCGCCATCATCACTGGGTAAAGTGGCTATCAACTTGTTTGTACCAGTTGAGCAGGAGGAGCCAGTTAACAACATTTGTCATAGGCTGCCCCAGGGAGTCCAGAGGCGACTCTGATCTGTCAACAGTGAATGAAGCCAGTGACACCCACATTCATGAAAACTGCTTTGTTTTGACCCGCAGGAGTCTAAAGTTAATTTGAATTTGGGAGTTAATGGGCATTTTTCAAGAGCTCATTTATTGTTCTCAATTTTGACAACCAGTGGCATGCCTTCAACTGATTATGTTGTGAGAGAGGCAGAGCAGCAGAATGAACCAGCAGCAGTTTGGCTCAAGTTTGATACCAACAGCAAGTTTAATCCTTCTGTTTGCATTGTTTAGCCACATTCCTTTTACAGAGTATGGAACAACTGAAATTAAATAAGACATTATGAAATAAGCACATTAAGTAATACAAAACATTATATATATTGTAAAATTAGAAACTATAACTGGTGAACATGAGCAATGTATTTTTCTCAGAAGTTGGTAGAGACCAAAACCAGAGGTGCAAGAGAGGGAATACTGGACTTACATTCATCAAGTGGACACAAACACCACCATGTTGGTCTGTGTCAGGCAATTGCAGCTAACACATACCTACAACAACTTTATGTGATATGTATTTTATGTATGAGTTATGTATTTTAGCTTGTTATGGAGCTTTTCTGCCCACAAGTGGCCACAAATGTTAATGCAGCTTTCAGTTTTGCACAGGCAACCACTATGAAGGAATACAGGATAGGGTGATTATTTAGAATATCGCTAATACTGTGCACAAATATAGAATTGTGTATATCTAATAGGGCTGTTGGAAATAATTTCAGAAAACAAACATAAATCAAATAGTAAAAAAAAATACTAATCGAATGCTGAAATTACTATTTTAATGTGTTTTTTGTTTGTTTTTTTATAAATGTGTTGGTTACGTTAGCAAATCTCGCCCTTCTTGCCTTGGCCTAAGTAACCAGCATGTGAAAACTAAATGCTTTTGTCACGTCAGATAAACAATAAAGTTTTCTGAATCACAATCTCACTATCAGAAATGGCAGAAAGCCATGTACCATCCCTGACCATTTAAGAAACGATATGTGGAAAGTTTTTGGATTTCCGTGTTATGCCATGCTATCACCTGTTGGTAATTCCAAATGTTTATTGGTAATGTTGGAATGCCCTCTAGTGGACAGAACATATAACAACCACATGCTGATAGTGGCATTGGCATATGCATAAGCCATACAGTGTATATGGTAAATATGAATAATAGGCTAAATTTGAGCATTAAAAATTTGAATATAATTCGAATATTAAAAATAATAAGGAATGAAATTCAAATGGGATTACAGAGGAAGAATGACAGCACTAATATGTAATAAGAATATACAGTGCAGTCTGCATAAGGTCTGGAGGGGGAATAATTTGCCAATTTAGTGAGTGTATGGTAAATGTTATGAAGGCTGAGAGGGAAGGTAAAGTACTTATGATTCTAGGAGGAGGTTTCTTGGAGAGACCTGAAATGTCTGCAGTCTGAACTAAATTTCAAGCTGAAAAGTTGGTTTGCTGCTTTGTCACCCTGTTCAGATGATATCAAACATTTTATTTTCAAAGTGATATTGTTGGCCTTTTGCTCGTTGCACTTTAGGAACTGCAACTGCAAACGCATGAGCCCATATGGGGTATTTGCATATATTACCATGCAGCAGAGTTGAAGACATGATTACAAGTATTTTAGTGTGAGACCTACAGTAGTCAAATCCAGAGGAAAACACAGGATTTATCTAATAATGAGTGCTGCCTCTCTCCCCTCTCTCGTCCATGTGTCCCTGTGGCTTCCCTCTAAGTGGCTGCAGGTGAGTGTGCACAGTTACTCCCGTCTTTGCCATATTGGGGTGAGTGTGCGGATAAACAAGCGGCATACAGCGCAACTAATTGTTCCATTACACGAAATGGAACGTGCAGGAGGGGTAATCAAGCAGCTTTGTTGGAAATAACATGCCACACAAATGTCTCTGTTCTGCCAGATGATGTTTTGAGTTTTTACGGCTGAAAGCCTGCCACCCCGCCAACAGTCCACCTGCGCTCTTTGGGAGGAATAGAAAACATCGATGTCGCTTGTGCCAGTGGATAACACGTACATAAATGCAGCATATTATTTATTTCACTGTTTCGGGGAAGGTTGTCTAATGGACATACCAGCATATACTGTAGATTTAGTGCTCTAGTAAGTATCCTGTTTGCTGGGTGATAGCTAATTTTTATTTGAATGTACTACAAGGTATGGTGACATGAAAACTCTACAGTACATCAGCCCCCTCTACCAGCCATTGACAAACAAGCTAAAGCCCACTGGCTAAAATAGTTTAGGCACAAGGCAGAGGGACGCCATTAAATGTATTCTGGTAAAGGATAAGGCTGGTTATATTATCTTTAGTCAGTCAGTCAACCACTTTGATGCAGACTGAAATATCAATTATTGGATTGTCATGTTACATTTGTTACGGATATTCATGGTTCCCAGGGGATGAATCTTAAGGACTTTGTTTATCCTCTGACTTTTCCTCTAGCACCACCATAGGTTGGCATTTTTGAACTCTGGTTCAGACATTCATGTTCCCCACAACATAAAGACTTTTCGTGTAGAACCACTAGTAGATCAAATACCTACAAAGCACATTTACGTCAGTTGGAAGTTGGTAGTTAGACTTGATTTCCAGGTATGCTTACTTTTTCACTAGTAAATCATCAAGTCTTATCATTTATGTACTATACCATTAAAGCTATTTGCTGTTAGCAGTCCCATTCAAACTAGGATCAGGGCTGATATATAAGAAGTATATGGCTGAGGCTCCTTCCTTAAGACTATGGGAAAGGGGCTAAGGTAGATACCGATCTTAATCATGGGTTGTTTTAAATTTGATCAGTGAGAAAACTGTGTGTCACCTAAGACACAAGTCAAGTCAATTTTATTTATATAGCAAAATATCACAAATCTCAGGGGGATTACAATCTGTACAGCATAAGAGAGCCTATGTCCTTAGACCCTCGATTCAAATAAGAAAAATTCACCCAAAAAAACCTTTTAGCAGGGAAAAAATGTTAGAAAGATCAGGAAGAGCAACACAGGGGAGGTTCCCCATCCCAGGACAGACAGGAAACAGATAAAATTACAGTATGGACAATTGTGATGACAAAATTATAAATGGATGGGTAAATGGAGGAGGATGTTTAACCATTATTCATTAATTAACACATAAAGATGCAGTGATAGGCCAGTTGCAACTGAATAGTCTGTGCAACAGTTTCAATGAAAGTATTTGGTTTGACATGAACAGGAATAGGGCAAATTCATTGAATCTAAATGTACCCCCCATAAGAGGTACGGTATTAATATTTCACATCATGCTGCAATTATTGCCCATCTTTCCGAGCACTGGGTCTCCTGCAGTGACACTGAGATTGTTAAAGAAGGGCTCTATCACCTAGTTTAGCGCCTCATTTACTTAATGCACACCCTTGGAAAATGTGAAGCTAGCTGTATTGCAGGAATTGTACTGTAGGTGTCAACTGCAACAAGTCAGAAAATGGCGAGAATCAGATATTCTTCCCTGATAATCGCTACATTGGGAACATCGAATCCATGTTGAAATGATAGAAATAAACAAAAGAATCCTCGCTGGCAAACCCCCCCCCAAAAAAACGCCGGTCACCATTTTCTACCATCTGCGCATCTATCTTGCGCAGATGAGATCCCGTGTGTTCATAGTCTCAATCATCGCTACATGCTACTTTCGTTGCAACAAGACCAATCCTCTTCGCACAGATTTCATTTCAACAATCAAGTATTGGTAAATAAACTCACATGGCCACTGTATGATCAACTCTGATCGATGCTGTATTCACTCATGTTGACGCTGCTTTACCGTCCAGGGGACGTGCCATGTTAAAAACAATAGAAATAAACCAAACAAATGTAAAAAATATAAAAATACAAATTTTATTGAGGACCCACTCAAATGACCACCTGTGGGTCCCGGGGACTCACTACAGTGAAAACCTATCAACATCCCTGCATGACTATACTGTACATGCCAAGTTTCATGTCAACCTGGCTAGTAGTTGTCCATACTGTCCATACATTACTCTAGACCAAAGTGTTGGACAGACCAACAGACTATGTCATCCTTAGGCCCTGCTACTCAGAAAAATAATATTAGTATTGGCCTTTAGCTGAACCCTAGTGTACAGAGCTGTTTGCTGTACCCATCCTAATACACCGCAGCAGGCCGTCATGGCAATCAGCTACAGGACAACAGGAAGGAGTCAGCAGACTGTGGAGACAGGAAAGAAGGTCTCCTGACCCTTTAGGGGGGCCCATTATTATTCAGTATGATGAGCAGACAGAGTGAAGGGAGGATGGAGAAAGGTTAGAGATCTTCCTTCAGGGACCACGAAACAGCAGGAGTGAAGCATTACATCCCTCTGTCTTCCCTTCCTCTCCACCAAGCTCAGATCATTTGACCTCCCAGCATGAGCCAAGCAGCAGCTAATTAGCAGCAGTCTGTCTGTCTTTGAATCGTCCTGAAACAAGTCATAACTTGAACTAAAATGAGTCTGGAGTGAGGAATTCTGATCATACTTGCTGTGGCATTTTCTGTTGCTACACCTCAGCAGTCTCAACCTGGGTTTGAGGACAACACATTTCTACAGGAAGCCTGTGTTACAAACTGGGATTGTAGGATGTACGCTTATACCAGGCAGGGAGGGTCTAACGAAAGAAGCTATCAAGTTGCATTATAGGAAGTGTAGGACGCAGTGTTTTTGAATTTTTGATTCACATTGGGACTAAACGTCAGGATAACTCGGCCTCTGCTGCTTTGATCTTGACCACTCTTTTTTTTTGACTGTGAGTCTTCCAACTTTATGGTAATGTGATACTAAATCACAGGTGTGCCCCCCCTTTAAGAAGAGGTGTAAAGGCAAATGACAAACTAAATATAGCGTTCCATGAAGTTTGCATGTGCTTGGAACAAATACATAGCTGGGTTATTTTATATATTCTATGGACATCTGTCCCAGAAGCAGTGTGGGTAATGGATGGATTGAATCTCAGCCAGTGAAATTCTAGTTAGCATTTCTGGACAGAAGAGAATGTCTTTGTTTCAATGTCTCAAAAAACCAAAGAAAGTAATTTGAGAAAACCACGCCACACACCAATCACTATGTTGTATTAGATTATTTTCTCCAGATCCATGTCATTGTTTTGATACCACATTCACCTTGAGAAAGTCACATTTGAAGAAGAGTAAAGCTTTCTCTAATTTACAATACTTGAGGAATTTAAGTTACTTTAAATGTCAGTATAAATATGACAGGCTAATCTAATTTTCAAGGGGTCAAAAATCTAAATGATAGCATTTTCTTTTAAAATAATTTCAATTAATATTAATTTTTAATTCCTGCACATTGTAAACACAACTACATAGACAACGCAATATATATTTGAATATCATGTGGTGTAACATTTGAAAGGGATCATTCCAGACCGCATTAGGAGTCTTTAATTTAATCAGCTATGATTTCCTAACAAAGAAAAGGTAGAGGGCGAGGAGAGAGGAAGGTCAAAAGGAGATGATGTGGAAGGAGAAAGAAAAGAGCTTAGGAGACAAGAGTGTTGGCTGAAGCAGGGAAAAAGAAGAAAGAACCAAGTAGGAGTAGGAGGAGGAGAATAATAGCATGAGTGCACAGAAAATAGATAGGTGAAAACAGAGTCAAATGAACAGGTAGAGTCAGACACACCAGGGTGTAAAGAGCAGGAAGGTTATGTATTTATGGAAAGATCAACTGTGTACAATAGCCTGTGTAATACAGAGCCCCATTCTGAGCTCAAATTGCAGAATATTGGCTGTGATTATGCACCATTTCATAAGCTACTCATCATCTCACAAGGGGGTGCACTCGTGACAGAAATTGATTGGCTTTATTGACCCAGAAAGCAGGATTAAATAATTAGAAAAAAGCTTTTACAATCCAATATTACTCATGTCTGCATGTCACCCACTCATAATAAAACCAGCCAAAGACGACACATTAAGCTAGAGGGAAGGAAAAAATGAAAACCAACAAGAGAGAACACTCGCCCACCACCAATTTTCGAGTGTCATGCTTGCAGTTCTTTGATGTCTCAAGTTTGGCGAATAAACATTCTGTCTGTTCACTTTTTTAAACGATTTCTGTCTGCGGCATGAAGAACAGGGTTGGAGGAGTCTACCACACTGTGTGGGCTGCTGCTGCCCAGCTCTGCAGCTGAATGTTCTAAAGCTGTGTTTGTGCCTTCAACTGAGATTTATTCAAAAATCTTTTTGACCTGACATGAAGAGGGCTTTGAACATTTCCATTTGTTTGCTAGTCTAAATTAAAAATATGAGAGTCCAACTCCAGGTCCCCGCTGTATGCTCCAAGGAAAATGGCAAATTCTGTGAAAGGGGCAAATGCTACATAATTTACCAGTTACAGTGTCAGCTTGCCAAAGCATGTCATTTAACCTGCAGGAACATGATTTTCCTGCTCTTACCATGACAGGGTATTCAGGACCAAAATAGTCTTAACTTTTTGGAATAAAAAAACATACATAATAACAACACAACAAATACCTTCTCAGGTCAAAACTGTGACTGGATTGTCATATACCATTAAAATGTGGAGGCAAAAACTGCCATTAGTAGCCACATTTGGTGCAAATTTGTCAGTGACTCTGAAAATCATGTTAATTATAGTTAGAGAGCATGTCAAATTCATAATATATAGAAAAAGGTTGAACTTTGACCTTGACCAATAGCAGGAGTTGTAAAAAGTTGATAACGATATATGGGGCCAAATAGTACATAGCCAGAAATATTGTGATTAATATTTACATCTAAAATAAACCTAGAAGAGGCAAGTCCTCACTTCTGTCCTATTAGATCATACATAACATAACCCCATTAAGAGAATGTAGAAAAATTTCCCTTGTGACTGTTGTACTATTATATATTAGATACATCATTAGATTATTATTACTCATGCATCAATGTAAAAGCAGGAATTTACTGTTGGAGTTGAAGTGGAGCTAATAAATTATTATTTTCATTATGGATTAAACTGTTGATTATTTTCTCAATTAATCGATTGATTGGTTTGTAAAAAATCTGAAAATAGTCAGAAATTGCACAATCACAAGCTCTCATACCCCAAATTGACACCTTCACTATGCTTGTTTTGTCCAACCAATAGTACAAAATTCAAAATTATTTAAAAAAAATAATAATAATTTATTTATAGGTATTTTGTATTGTATTGCATTTAATTTTACAGGTGTTTCTGTTATTTTGTCCACCCCCTGTACTTCAATTATACTCCTGTCTTAGAGAAAAACGCAATCTCTGACTGCAGACATTGTTCTTTATAGTCACAAAGCAACTGTATCTTTATCGTGTTTTTTTTTTTATATTTACCTAATATGGAAAAAAAACCTAAAATGTATGTTTACATTTGGATCCCAGATTGTTCCTTTAAACTGACATGAGGGGGGACTATATGACGAAGTGGAGGCCACCGCTCAGCCTGCACCGCTCATCCAGGATGTGCCTGGGCACCTCTCTGTCTGACCAGCAACAAGGACATAGCAGTATTTAATCAAATTAGCCATGAATTTACTGCAGCGTATGCAAGGTCTCTACATCCTCGGCCATCTGAAGAGTCGTAAAACCCAGGCAGGGGAGAGGGCAGGACGGAGGTAACCGCGCTGGGGCTGCAAAGTGTCTTAAGTGGTAGAAAAAATCCCATGGCCCATTAATTTTCAAATTAAGCACTGCCTGCCGGCACCCATTTTGTCCTTAGTCATAAAGAGATTGACGTGGAGGTTACTGCCGCCTATCTTTATGTGTCCGACCCTACAGGGGTTGTCTAGATGTTCTCCCTCAGGCTGCTTTTGTCTCGGTGTGTCCTGGTGCTCCAGCCAATTAGCATGCCATGTTAGCAAGCATGCACCATGCAGGGCTGAATATGCCCAAACCTGCCTCTCTGATTTCCGTAATTGCACTGTGGCCTCATTATCTCATCTAGCTAAGCAAGTGCTTGTGAAAAAGGCCGTGTGGATTAGTGTGCGTGTATGTGTGTGTACGTGCACATGCCGGTGTTCATGCTTGTTTTTGCTTATGTTGTATTTAATTACATGAGCTGGTGAAGTCACTGCTGCTGCTCTGCGGGGAGTACAGTTTCCCAAGAAGTAGCCTGATGTTCCGTCCAGTAAAAAGTGAGAGTTAAGAGTGCAACCACACTGGCAGCAGCGTGCTTATGATTCATTCTGGATGCAGAGAGGTGGGCAAATGGCACTGATTGTCTCTTAGCGGTTCATTAAGCAGCAATAAGGTCGAGAATTAGCCCCTAGCCATATGATATTCATGGCTGCTGATAGCACTTAGCCCAGCATCTGCTTCTGCTGCTCATGTCAGAGTCGATCTTTAAACATGCCAAATCAATACGTCAAAGATAATCACATAGCACCAGAATCATCGTCTGACAGCAGGCAGAGAGAATACATGTTTCTGTGTGGGTCTTGCACACACACAGGCTAATCCAAAGGTTACTATAGGTAAATGTTAGGCTACTTTATCCACACAGAGATTTAAAATACTCCTACAGGAGTATTGCCTGTAGAAACTGGGAAGATCAGACACCATGTCATCATTAAATCATTAGAAGAACGGCTCAAGAAAAAAAAGATTAGAGGAATGATGATGAGAGCACAGAGTTCGACGGAATACATACTGTATACACTGTACGTCTAGAGGCTGACCAGACTGACCTTGATTATCCAATCTCTACATCTCCACCCTGCAAATCACAAACCTCAAAAATCTAAGGCCATGTCCCTGCAGAGTTATATAATTAATAAACCATTATTGTTCTGAGCAGTACTGTAAACTCAAATGTAGCTCAGTCTCTTTTTTAATATAGAAAATACTGTATGATTAGCATGTCACATGCCTTTTTTTATCCTTACACAAACAGAATGTAAAAACAACAATTTGTAGTTTTTGGTGAAGCTACGTGCTGGAACTATTTTTTGGCAAACATCAGCACCTAACTCCCTAAAACCATATACTTTGAATAGCCCTTCTGTGAATAGATTTACGCCGTACATGCATGAATTATTATCCCCCTGAGTTAGGATATCTTTCTATATGTATTCACTCTTCAATATTTTACTCTTTTTTTTATTTTGCATGTTCTTTTCAAGAAGTTATTGGTGTGTCCACTCTGATGGAATGCATGCATTTTCCTGTTCAATTTTCAGAAATGTGTATTAATAAATAATAATAGTAGTAATACTTTATTAATATTGTGTAAAACAAAAAGTCAATGCAGCAAAGCAAACATGTTTTTAGATATTTTAACAAAAACTGCTCTGGAAAAAAACAACAATACAACCATGGCTCAGTTTTTGTTGAACTATGAGAACACTGTCTCTGTTGGAGTCTTTTCTTTTGTAAACATTTTCAAAAGACTTTTACAAAAGAAAAGAAATACTGCCAGGAAGTGATAGTACACTTGCATGTTCCACAGTGTGTTTTTGTATTTATGGGGATACACTGCCACACAATGATACTCATACTCATCCCGTGCGATTGTACAGCTTTACTGAAAATGTCTCTGAGATGCTGATCTTCTATTTATTTTACTTGCTTCATGTAAGTAAATAAAACCAAGGTCCCAACTCGGGCAGCACAATTAATTGAATATTAATCTCAATCACGATTTTGGCTTCCCAAAATTAAATTAACACAATCGACTGCGAATATTGACGTTTAAACTGTGTGCTCCGCTCACAGAAAACTCCGCTGCATATCAAATCAAGCATTTCCTACTTCCTAAACTAACAGCCAGCCACCAGGGGGCGATCAAGGTGATTTGGCTTCACTTTTGGGGAGCTGTCATGCTGCTCCAAACTCAAATGTCTGGAGCAGAAGGCGAAGAGCTAGTCCTTCGAAACGGATCATCATCCGCTGTTTTGAAGTATTATGGCTTTAGGGCAAGTGATGTTAAGAACAAATCATATGCAAAGAGTGCATGAGACTTGTGTCTGTGCTGCAAAGCAACACAACTAACTGGTTCAACAACCTGAAAAAACACCACTATCTGCAGTACGTAATCGTGATAAATAATCGTGACCTCAATATTGATCAAAATAATCGTAATTATCATTTTGGCCAAAATCATGTAGCCCTAGTCCCAACCTGATGGGACTGACCAGAAAAGGACGAGGCCATGTCATGTGGCTCATGCTCACCATCCTCAGCTCCACTGTAACTACTTTAAAAAGAAGGGTCAAGACTTGCTGCTCTCCAGTTCTAAATATGATGATCGAGATGCTACACGCACAATTGACCCACGTTACACAAAATATTGCAGTAATAATAACTGTTTTGCTGCATATATTACTTACAGTTATTTACAACATTTCTTGTATCCAGGTATAACATCATCAATCACACACAGGTAATAAACATGAGCCACTGATACACTACCTGCTGACACCATGGCCACGGTCAAAAAACTGCATACCTCACCTGGCATACAACACAACTGGCTGCATTTCCTCTTCCTGTATAAATGCAGACCCATTTTAGGTAACTGCCCCCCAGTGTACAAATAGGGTATTACACCACAATAAACAAAGGCAAATAAATGGACACCGATCAGCCATAACATTATGACCACTGACAGGTGAAGTGAAGAACACTGATTATCTCGTTACAGTGGCACCTGTCAGTGGGTGGGATATATTAGGCAGCAAGTGAACATTTTGTCCTCGAAGTTGATGTGTTGGAAGCAGGAAAAATGGACAAGCGTAAGGATGTGAGCGACTTTGACAAGGGCCAAATTGTGATGGCTAGACGACTGGGTCAGAGCATCTCCGAAACTGCAGCTCTTGTGGGGTGTTCCCGGTCTGCAGTGGTCAATACCTACCAAAAGTGGTCCAAGGAAGGAAAACCGGTGAACCGGCGACAGGGTCATGGGCGGCCAAGGCTCACTGATGCGCGTGGGGAGCGAAGGCTGGCCCGTGTGGTCCGATCCAACAGAAGAGCTACTGTAGCTCAAACTGCTGAAAAAGTTAATGCTGGTTCTGATAGAAAGGTGTCAGAACACACAGTGCATCGCAGTTTGTTGCATATGGGGCAGACTGGTCAGGGTGCCCATGCTGACCCCTGTCCACTGCTGAAAGCCCCTACAATGGGCACGTGAGCATCAGAACTGGACCACGGAGCAATGGAAGAAGGTGGCCTGGTCTGATGAATCACGTTTTCTTTTACATCATGTGGATGGCCGGGTGCGTGTGCGTCACTTACCTGGGGAAGACATGGCACCAGGATGCACTATGGGAAGAAGGCGAGCCGGCGGAGGCAGTGTGATGCTTTGGACAATGTTCTGCTGGGAAACCTTGGGTCCTGCCATTCATGTGGATGTTACTTTGACATGTACCACCTACCTAAACATTGTTGCAGACCAAGTACACCCCTTCATGGAAACGGTATTCCCTAATGGCAGTGGCCTCTTTCAGCAGGATAATGCGCCCTGCCACACCGCAGAAATGGTTCAGGAATGGTTCAGGAATGGTTTGAGGAACACAACAACGAGTTCAAGGTGTTGACTTGGCTTCCAAATTCCCCAGATCTCAATCCAATCGAGCATCTGTGGGATGTGCTGGATAAACAAGTCCGATCCATGGAGGCCCCACCTCGCAACTTACAGGACTTAAAGG